>BQNB010123766.1:0-20043 GCA_026074375.1 Tanacetum coccineum
GAAACCACGTTTGTTGTTCGGACAATGATTTGAATTAGAAACAAAGATTGATTTGATTATCTACTTCTACTAATTAAAATAAGAAAATTATAACAATTAAGCACAAAAACATATAACGGGAAATTAAACTTTAACTAAAAACACAAAACGGAAACCCTAAATAGTAATTAAAAAACCTAATTTTTCAAAATTAAACCTAAAATGAATTTTTCTTTTTAAATGGAATCTAATTGACTAAAAAGTAAGTTTAAAGAAAACTAGAACAAAAACGGATTTGAAATGAGCTTTAAAACACGAAAAATGAGAACGGGAATCAATCCCGTTCTTTAAAAATCGAAATTTTGCAAATTAGACCCTACGAAGGCAAAACTAATTTTCCTAGAAACTTTATGATAAAAGAAAATTTTCTAAAAAAGATTTATATTTTTTTGATTATTTTTCTATTTTTTATGATTTTTTGAAGTTTTTAATGAAAATAAATGTTTAAAAATACTAAACTAATTATAAAAATTCTAGAAAAAATACAGAAAATAGCTTATACTAATTAGATCCTAGGAAAAATAAGCTTGAAGTCACAGCTTAATGAATAAGCCACGAAATAAGCTAAAACAGCTTATAAGGCTTAAAAGTGAAAAACGTGTATAAAACTTAAATATTGTAGATGTATAACGAAAAAGACCCCAGGGCGCAGTGGTAGTGAGTGTGTGGTGTGTGTTATAAAAAGGGTTGAGGGTGTTGAGGTCGGGGGTTCGAGTCTTGCTCACCCCCGATTTCCACCTTCCCCTTTTTTTTATAAAAACTTAAAAAAGCAAAGTTTTAGAACAGCTGAAAATAAGCATTTTTAATAAAAGAAACTTTTTGTGAAAAGCCCTAAATAAGCTGTTAAACAGCTTATAATATGACAAAAACTACTTAACTACTATTTTTGGCTTTTTTCAAAACTTAAGGACTCAAAAAGCTGAAATAAGCAAAAATAAGATCAAAAAGCTACTTTAATTCCATTCCTAATCTATTAAACTAATTTGAAAAGAATTTAAGCACAAAATAATAAGCCATAAGCTGAGCTCAAACTTAGTAATAAGCACACAAACAGCTTATGAAACTAGCTATTTCAGAAACTAGGCTTTTGAAAGCCAATAAGCTAAGTTGCATTCAAAGAAGCACACAGATCTCAAATAAGCACCAATTTTGAATCCAAAAGCTGTTTTAGAAAGCTTATAATGTGTAGAAGCTAATTTTAATAAGCTACCTTAACTAAAAACACTTTAAGACTACTAAATCTAATGATCTAAGCTGCTAACTCAGGAAGAAGCACTTAAAGCTCAAAAACTAATTAAGCTATAATCTACAATAAGCTAAAACTGAAGCTAAGCTCTTGAAAACTTAACAAACTAGTATTAAGATACAATTCAAATTCATAAAATCTAATCCTATAAGCTAAAAATCTAAAATTAGAAATTAAGACTTACTAGCTACTATTTTTGGTATTTTCAAAAATTTTGTAAACTTTAAAAACTAATTTAACCTAGATAATAAGATAGAAATTGAAATTTCAGTTTTACTAATAAGCAATTAAGCCAGAAATACTAATCTACTACTTATGCTAATTTTTTGGGTTTTTTTTATTTATGAGACAAGAAAAGGAAAACTAAGATCTAAACTACTTTAGCTAAAAACAGATAGTTAAACATGAACAATAAGCATAATAAGATAGATAAAAGCACAATTAAGCAAATAATAAGCTGAAAATAAGCAAATGCAAGATTAGAGCTAAATTACTTGAAATTAAAAGAGAACTTACAAAAGCCTTAGCTAAACAAAGGCAATTAAGGCTCAATGAGCTGTCTACAAGCTCCAACTTATCCAAGGATAAGCTAGTAGGGGTCTCATAAGCTCTTCCATGATTAGCTTATCATCCAAATGTCCAAAATTCATTAAGCAAGGGTAATTAACTGATTTTAAGGATTTAAGTAAATTAGATGATTGAATTAAGCTTAATTTGAGCTTAGAGACTCAAAGAGCTAATAAGAGCTTATTAGAAGCTTATCAAACAATAACTAAACATTTGAGCTTATTGAGAGCTTATGACAGATTTAGTAAAAGTGAACTTTGATTTCATTAACTAGAAAATGGATTACAATGTATTGAAAAAGAGATTACAATTACAGAATTTGAAAAGCTAAAGTTAAAGTTTAAAAGCTAACATTACATAAGCTAAAAATTCTAGAAGCTAAAAACTAGATAAAAAGATAAGTCTTATGTGTGAATGAATGCTTGTATTTATAGTGCTGAAATGATGCTTCTAAGGCCTATGTCAGGTATTACAATTCTTGGATCATGGTCATACATTCCTTTCAATCATTGGATGCTCTATCTCCATCGTTGGATTAGATTTTGATCACACGGATTGCCAACGCGGCAATCCGTATGTCAGAGGCTTTTGTGCTTCTTTTCCATACGTTTTAGTGTAAATCCCACTTGATAGGTGTGTTTCTTGTCAAACCCACGTGTCATTCCCTTTTGGGGATTGACCAATAAGAGCATTTGGTGATGTATAACTCTGCCAAGGTGTCCTTTATCACTTGAATTACATGGCCACGTAGTCAATTTTCATTTGCCCTTTGGGTTGACCTCGAGGTAAATTGAAGAAGACGGGTGAATAGTAGTAACTAATTTTCGCGCGTAAAAAAAACTTGTAAAAGAGGAGTTTGACTTTTTTTTGACCGGGTTATAACTTGGGACTTTGGGCTTATATCTTGGGCCATGGGTGTTTTGGGGTCGGTTTAGGTATTGTTATAAGGTTAACGGGTGTTAACTCTTATAATTAAAAGAGTTAACACCATTAGGGTTTAGGGATTATTTTTGCAATTTGGTTTAACTTTGAGGGACTGTTTTAGAATTTTTGGGTTTCGTCTTTTTATGGTTGACCACTGTTGACCATGAGTCGACTTTTGTTGACCTTTGATAACATTCTTTCGGCTCTTGTATTCTCTTTCCTTTCCCGTGTCCGTGTTTGTCCGGTTTTGACCGTTTTCTTGAGATTTTTGCAATATCCGTACCTACACAATCACAAAGACAAAACAAGCAATTTTCAAGCATTTAAAGCACAATTTTGTCTCTTTAGGGTCATTTTTGATATAAAACGGATATGTGTTTTCACACATATCTGGGGGAAAACGTATACTAGTTATACTACTAAATACTTAAGCCCTAACATGCATCTACGTGAAGGACTCATAGGTTATAGTCTAGGCTCAACCACCTACTTCTCTATAAACAAAGGCTTTGATACCAATCTGTCACACCCCGCCTAGGCGAAAACACGAGGCGTAACATCATGGATATCATTACAACACAATGGTGTCAACAATAAAGAGAACTAAATAAAATATATAAACAAATAAGACACAATGTGTCATGACAATATCTAACACAAGATAAAGGAGTCTTCCATTACGATAACAAAGTCATATCGCAAGGAAACATAATCCAAAAGTCTAAACAATCAAATAACAACCAAGTATCAAACAATTCAAATGACATAAATAAAATCTCTAGGAGAATGACTCCGCATGCAAGCCTACGGTCTCACTAGCCACTCTTCCTAACTTCAACATCCTCAAGATGGTTACCTGAAAATGATGCTTAAAATGTCAACATAAAGGTTGGTGAGAGTCATAGGTTTAAGACACGAAAATCAAAGCTTATAAACATATTACTATGAGCAAATGGCAAAACAAGGCAGGACAATTTCTTGTACTATCATACTAGCTAACATGCAAATGTAACCATAACGAGCATGAGAACGGAACGTGTCCCTCGATCCAACAAGTATCAACACTTAGGTAGGAATGTTTACCCTTTGATTCCATTAAACCATCTCTTCACTATGGGTAGTAACATTACCCTAATTCCCGATATCACAACAAATGGGTAGAAACGTACCCTCGATCCCGATATCACAACACTGGGTGGAAATGTTACCCTCGTTCTTGATATCACAACTAATGGTAGGACGTTACCCTCGATCCTGATAATCACAACAAATGGTTTAGGGAACGTTACGTGATCCTAATATCACATCAAATGGGTAGGAACGTTACCCTCGATCAAATCCTCATAGGTGACATTTAGCAAGTAATATACAATAAGCCAAGTAAAGGTTCCATACACTTTTAAAATAAGACACATAATCACAGTAATAAATATTCAAATCCATTGCATTATTTCCATCCCAATTTAAAAGCTACTGTAAAGAGAGACTATGAAACTCCTGAATACTCAAACGCAGATTCCAAATCTTCAACACGCATACTATACAAAAATAAAATAAAACCGGGTATCACGTGACCAAGTTAAAAGCTCTAGTCTGTGTACACAAGTATGATGGATGTCTAAAAGGTTTTAGCTAAACATCATGGGTCACCCCAGATACCATGCCTATAAACGTAATCCATCTCATTAACACTTTACACTAGCTATTATAATTAAATCAGAATTGCAGAATTTTAGGTCTCTTTACGTACTCAAAATCCCTTACTTTAGACCTTCATAATTTATATCAATAATCAACTGATGTTATTTATAGAGTATATTAACTACCTTGTGATTCCAAGTTATTAATTACATCGTGTAACTACTCAAATTAAATCAAATTCAAATACTGTATCCTAATTTGAATCTTATTGCCACACCAAAATATATCACTCTAATTACAATACTTAGACATGCTTTCATAGGCTAATTTTCACAGGATTATCAATAGACATATGGAACTTAACTACTGTAGAAGGGATAAGCTTAATTCCATTTATAATTATAGGTTTTACCCTCTGAAACATGACCTAATTCTGACCCGTATTTACTATTTTAATAACTTTTAGTATAAAAATAATTTGAATGACTTTCCGACCTTAAAACCTTTGAGGACCGGATTTTCGAGAAAAATAGTACTCTTATGGATTATTCATAAGACCTCAAGAAACATATCAATATTGTTTTTATCACCAAGATAACAAGTCGTTGAACACGACCCAAAATTTACTTAACCCTAAATCCAGTTTTAACACAATCTAAACCAAACCACAAGCTTACATACGCATCTAATTCAAATCTAAGATATACAATCCATAATATATCAGAATCATTCTGATTTCAATTAATACCCTAGATCCATCATAATTAGGGTTACATGAATACATTAATTAACTAGGATTAAACACACTTACCTTGATTCTTAGCACCTAACAACCAATCTTGAGGGTTCTTGGATCAAAATCTTGGTTCCTCCTTGTTCTTAGGGATGGGTCGACACAAATAAGGGTTATGGGGGGTGGAGTTATGTCCATTAATAGGGTTCTTTTATTTAACTTAATTAAATAGAGTCCTAACTTAACTATAACTTAAAACAATTATTTTTTTTTCTTTTAAAATCGGACGCACCCCTTAATGAATATATTTTTATTATTTTTTATTTATTTATTAATTATATCATTATCTACATTACCCTAATTTTCTATAAAAACCTAACCTAATTTGGGTAAACCTTTTTACATAAACGCTACTTACTAAACTTTCTAAAAATAACTTTTCATTTCACATTTCACTTTCTATTTATGGAAAGTTTACTGCAAACTTCCATATTTCACTCACATGCTTCCTTTCCAATAACTTACACTTCTTATAAACGCTTAACTCTTAAAACCCAAGAATTGACGTAGCAATGCATGCAACACGTCTTTCATTTCCATTATCACCACACGTGAACAAATGGAATACTTAACACCAAACTCATATGCACATAAAATAAGATAATCATTTACCTCTAAAATGACATCATGCACATACGTAAACCACTTCAACCTACAAAATAAACACATAGCACGCAAGAAACATACAAAATGGACACTTAGCCATTTCTAAAGGTATAAACTAACCTGCTTAAATCACATTTGTTACAAAGACTCCTCCTTGATGTAAGCTCCCCTTCGTTTGAGGCACCAAGGGATTGATCTTATGCGATTATTGCTACAAAACAAAGTAAGAAGAACAAGTGCAAGAATATATTCCCAACAAATAGCAATATAGCAATTCATGCAAGTAAACCATAAAGTAGTTTCATTCATCACTTAAGAAACTCATACAAGAAACAAGCTACATGCTAGGAAAATAGAGTTAAGTCTAACAAAGGAACATTAATTCACGAGTTACACCAAAATCTAAACATACTACATGAAGTTAATACTACGTAAATCCTAGATAATACTTGATTCATAGGAAATGACTTTGAGCAAAAAGGTTAGGGCGACATATTATAAGGTGATATGACCAAATTTTTAAGGGTGAGGTAGAGAGAGTGAAGCAATGGTAGAAGTGAGAAGATACTCAATGTGAGCAAACATTAAGTTCATCTCATCCCTAAGAGAAAATATAAGATTTTGGTTGTAAAAGCAACAAAGACAAGTTGAGCCATGATAGTCATGATAGTTGAAGTAAATAGGATGACCTATGAGAGGTAGTTGAGGTGGTGGTTGTGGTGAAGGTGGTGAAGGAGTATAAAGAATGTGATCAAGAGGGTGATTGGTGACAAGGAAAGAGTGATATCTAGGGAAGGATGACTTTGGAGTAGAATTAGGTTTAAAGGTTTTGGAGGAACATCCATGATATCATTTAGAAAAGGATTGGATGGTTGGGGACAAGGTGTATCATTTGAAGTAGGAGGTGAGGATTGAGGTTTTGATTCAAATGAGGAAGAGGTAGTGCCAAAAGTAGATGATGTATCTTTGGTTGATAGAGTTTTTGATGGTGCATTTGGTAGAGATGGAGAAGATGATGTTGTTATGGGAGAAGGTGTGGTAGTGACATCTTCATCACTAGAGATGTTAACAAAGAGTTGTCTAGGTGGAATGATGGTTAGTTTGATTTTCTTGGAAGGGTTAGAGGAGGAGGCTTGAGTGGAAGCCATAGAAGAAAGATATAAAGAAGATTAAGATGATAAGATAAATGGTGAGGATGGGTATTTAATTTAGAAGGAGTGGATTAAAGAGGTAAAGCATGAGGTTTAGGAAGGGAGATTCCAAAAATGGTTTAGCAAAATACAGAAGATGTAGTTGGGTCTAGAAGAAAGTTTGGTCAACTGCACAGAAAACCAAGAGAGAAAGTAAAACTTTCGTGACTCCTGTTGGCGGTCCCATATATATGGTGGCAATCCCAGATATATTTGGGAGCCGCCTTATATTTATGGGGGTCGTTTTTAGGAGAAATGAAAATTTTCCAGTTTGTCTTGATTATCAAATTCACAAGACTAGCTATCCTAAGTTCTATTAGACAAGGAAACTTAGGCATATTGACTAAGAAGTAATCAAGCATGCATAATATCATAGAAATAACCATATTGTATTAAAGTGCATGCAAGTAAGTTTTAGGATGATAAAATGGAATAATCATCCAAGGGAAATTACGTTGCCCAAATTAAGTACTAAAAATCATACTAAGCATTATAAGTTATAGTACCGAAGTGTAGGTAATAACGATAAATACCAACAAGCATAATAAAGTAGTAAATATAAGTATATTTTCTTATAGCAATTATCCAAATTACTCACTTCTTCTTCATATTTTTCACAAATTCTTGAAGCCCTTCCCGATTAACCTTAATCCACCATGATGCTCATCTCACAACTGAACTTGACGGTTGATGATTTCGGTTTGGCAGGTGTAAAATGGTTCCATGTTAGGGTCAATATTTGGTGGGTTTTCAAAGACTCGAGGAACCTCATTTGTTAATGAATTAACAAAACGAGTAGGGGAAGGAGTGCTTGCACACGAGGTCCCTTTGTCATTTCCATCATCATCATCATCATCATTAAGATGAGAGGAGGATAGTTGACCGAAGGCAGAGGAAGAGGAAGTGGAGTGATGACCTCTTTTCGTGCCCTAATCCTTTCGAGTCTTTCGCTCTTGTTGAGCAGTAAGAGGATACATGACACGATCGTGCAAGTCATATAATCTTCTAACACCCCGTAACTAATAGACATGACATGTTTAAACAAGAAAGTTAATAACATGCCGTATGGCATAATCAACCATGGTTATTTAGTGACTAACTCCATACGTTTTGCATTAAAATATGCGAGATTATATCGCTCGGACCTAGCGATACAATAGAGCATATGACGAAGATACGCGGGAACATGATCCCGGCTACCCCCAAGACAAAAGATATTTTCCTGAATAATTTCATCCTAAGATTTCGTTATGGTGACAATTTCACGAGTTAAAATTTCATTTTCATCGACAGTAATGACGTTTCTATTACGAATACAAGTGACCGGACCCTCTCGTTCCTCTTGAACATAGTTTTTAATTTCATCAGGGCAAGAAGGATTGGTTTGATAAGGACCTCTCGTAGGGACACTATACTGCAAGTTGTCAAGAGACCACTTGTCAGTAAACAAACATGCACCACTTGTAGGAATACCAAAAATTTGACCAAATTCTTTGATATTGAAAGAAAAGAATTTATTTTGAATGAAAAACTCGATTAGCATTTGATCCTCTAAAGTATAGTTGACTCGGTATTAACTATAAAACTCGAGGATAAAACGTGGACAAATTTGTTCATTGATTTTAAGAAGACAATCAAACCCAATATGACTGAATATAGACTCAACATAGACTAAATCGTCAAAATCTTGAAAAACTAACCGCCCCTCATGAATGCAATGACTTTCAAGATTCTTAAGCATCTCTTTTAAAGGTGAGGTGTATTCGTGTGATATTTTTGGAATGTAGCTTTTTGTGTTTTGGTGGTCTTTAGCAATTTTATGAGGCATTGTTACCTAGATAGAAAAGTGATATCACATTTTATTATTATGAACTTGTAAGATTAATAAGAATTAGTGACTAGTGTGTGCCTATATGTAACAAATGTGGAGTAACGGTTAACTCGACCTAGAAATAAAAACCTAAGAGTTAACCCAAACGCTCCTTAATTTAACTTTGCTCACCCAAACATGTCAAAAAATACATATGAATTATGTATCTCGAGTTTTGTTCATGAGATCATTATGCATGTAAGCAAGAACGTTTTTAGAGTGTATTAACAATGCATAACAACAATTTTATTGTGATCCTAACGTGAGTGATTTTGAAATAAAATTAGGGTTTTATGTTCGAAAATTATTTTTGACAAACACACTCCAATAATGTAAATCCTATATCTACGGGAAGTATATTAGTTGTACATTATATTCTAGTAGTCCTAATTGTACACAATTGCAATAAAAATGAAAAATTCCCAATTTCAATTTTTGTGTTCATCATGAACCCTAGGCACGAATTGAAAGAAAATAGAAGAAATGACTTACAATTGATGGTTTTTATAGTGTTAGGATTGATTATTAGTGTTGATTTAATCTTCAATTGGTGTTTTAGTGGTTGATTTTAAGGTTTTGATGTGTTTTGGTCGTGGTTCGTGGCTGCAGCAAGAAGGAAGGGAGTGTTGGGTTTTGTGTTTTCAAAAATGAGAAGGACAGACATAATGTCCCACTGGTGGCGGTCCCATATCGATATGGGGGCTGCCCAATTTAATCAGGGGTCGCCCAAAATATGGGGGCCGCCCTCAGCTAAGGGATTTTGGACTGAATTTTGACAAAAAATTTACAAAGAGGAGTGACGTTTTAATTTGCATTTCACGAATTAAAAATGCTAAAAGTACTTCGAACGAAGTATTTAAGTTTTCACGACACAGAGTGGAACACAGACTAGAATCGAGACAGAAGAAAGAGAAGACGATTTATGAAATGTGTTCTATCATTCCTAAACTAAGACGTAGATAGTTAACCGATTCATGTTTAAGTGGTTTAGTAAGAATGTCGGCGATATTGTCGATGAATGCCACTTTTTCGATAGAGACATGTCCTTTCTGGACATTATCACGAAGAAAGTGGTGACGAATTTCGATGTGTTTGGTTCGAGAGTGTTGCACCAGGTTTTTGCTAAGGTCAATCGTGCCTCTATTGTTGCACATGATCGGAACGTTGTCAAGTCGTATGTCGTAGTCGATGAGAGCTTGTTTCATCCATAGTGCTTGTTGACATGCCTTTCTGACGCTTACGTATTCGGCTTTGGTAGTGGATATAACAAGAGCGGTTTGTTTCTTCGAGAACCAAGATGTCAAACAACATCCCACGAATGTACAAATACTGCTAGTGCTCTTTCGGTCCACATAATCTCTTGCATGATCAGAGTCGGCATATACTACAGTTTCTATGCCGGTCCCCTTAGGATACCATAATCCTAAGTGCGTAGTGCCTTTAATGTATCAGAAGATACGCTTAACCGCTTCAAGGTGAGAGGTTTTGGGAGCCTCTTGGAAGCGGGCACAAAGGCAGACACTAAACATGATATCGGGCCTACTTGTCGTTAGGTATAATAAACTACCTATCATGCCTCGATACTTGGTACTATCTACCGACTCACACTCTTCATCTTTCGTGAGTTTAGTATCGGAGGACATGGGGGTTTTCATTGGTTTAGAATCTTCTAAGCCAAATCTCTTAAGCATTTCTTTAATATATTTAGATTGATTAAAGAAGATACCATCTTCTATTTGTTTTATTTGTAATCCAAGGAATACGTTAAGTTCACCAATCATGCTCATCTTGAACTAGTCATGCATGATTTGGCAAATTCATCACACATGTCTTGACAAATCGAGCCGAATATAATATCGTGGACATATATTTGAACGATGATAAGGTTTGAACTTTTCTTCTTGGTAAAAAGTGTGTTATCTACCATTCCCATTTTGTACTTATGTTTAGTAAAAAAGCTTTTAATCTATTATACCAAGCTTTGGGTCTTGTTTGAGACCGTATAAAGCTTTCTTAAGTTTATAAACATGATTCGATTTTTCAAAGTCAATGAATCCTTGAGGTTGTGTCACGTATACCTCCTCATTGATAAAAATGTAGGACATGCACTTTTTACATCAAATTTTGGGAATACTTAAAATCTAATGCATTAAAGCATACGCTAATAGTATTTAATAGACTTATGACTAGCCAACACTAGGGCATAAGTTTTCATCATTCTTGGTTTTAAAGTTGGATATTAAAAACAAAAGATAGGTAGTCTACTTTGGTTTTGGGCTTGTGACCTAAGATTTCTTTGGTTAAGGCTTCCTATGACATTTTCTAATGGATGGTTCCTAGATTCCTTAATATTGACTATTTCATCAATCTCTAAAGTTTCATCCTCAATGTCATTTTCTAAGATTTTATTTTCGGCAACCTTAATTGCTTCTTCTTCATCTAAGTCATCATCCACCAAGGGTGATATCTTAGAGGGTGGAGGAGTTTCATCGAATGTCAAGTTGAGTGATTCTTCTATTTTCCTAGTGTGTTTATTAAGGATGATATAGGCTTTACTATTTTGGGAGTAACCTAAAAAGACACCTTCGTATGACTTTGGGTCAAACTTAGTGAGATAGTCTTTAGTGTTTAAAATGAAACACTTGCTTCCAAACACTCTAAAATAATCAAGAGTAGGTTTTCTACCTCTCAGAAGCTTATAAGGTGTTTTTCCTAGGATGGCTCTAATTAGGATTCGGTTGAGAATGTATGTTGAAGTATCTACGGCGTTACACCAAAACTTTTAAGGTAACGATTGTTCATTCAACATTGTTCTACTCATTTCTTGTAGTGTCCTATTTTTCCTTTCTACCATGCCATTTGATTGTGGAGTGCGTGGAGCCGAGAAGTTATGTGTAATACCATTGGCATTACAAAACTCTCCAAATTGCACTTCATTATCAAATTCTCTACCGTGGTCGGTTCTTATTGACACTATTGTACATCCTAATTGGTTTTGAATTTTCTTACTAAATATTTCGAATTGATCGAAGGCTTCGGTTTTATCTTTAAGGAATCTAGTCCAAGTATACCTAGAGTAGTCATCTACTATGACTAAGGTGTAGCGGTTTCCTCCGTAACTCCGTACGGCGGATGGACCGAAGAGATCCATATGAAGGAGTTCTAAGCATCTAGTCGTTGAGACTATATTCTTAGCTTTGTGACTAGCGTGAGCTTGTTTTCCAATTTTGCAAGCATCACAGAAGTGTTGATCAAACTTAAGCTTAGGTAAGTTTCTAACTAATTCCTTAGATGCTAATGATTGAATGAGACACATATTAGCGTGACCTAATCTCCTATGCCACAACATGGAGTTTTCATCAATCGTTGCAAGACAAATTTTGTCTTTTGGCTTATTTCCTAATTTCATCACATATAAGCCTTTTTTCCTAATACATCTACCTATAATTTTACCATCCTTAGTGATTTCACTATCATGTTCAGAGAAAGTTACTCTACACTTATTATCACATATTTGTCATACACTTAGCAAGTTAAATCTTAAGTTATCTACATGTTCTATATTATCTATTTTGAGAGAGTCATTTAAAGTCGTACCTTTGCCAATGATGTTACCGCAAAGATTACTACCAAAAATAACATTACATCCGTTGTATGCCTTGTAGCTTGAGAAGAGCTTTCGGTTACCCGTCATGTGTTTAGAGCATCCACTATCCTTTATCCACTCATCGGGTTCCAAGTCGACTCTAAGGCATATCTATTTATATAAGATAACAACTCAAATATTTGGTCCTCAATATATCATGGGTCCAAAGTTGTTAGTGCTAAACATCCCTTGCATTTGGTGTAATTGGTTGGGATGTGGAAATGGAAGATACATTTCCCATGGCATGTAACTTTGACGTTGGAAATTATTTCATGTTATAGGAAAACCATGATGTTGGTTTTGTCGGCCAACGTTCCTTTTTGGTTGCGGTGTCTTAGGACGAGGATAATTATTATTGACTCTTCTAGGTGGTGGAGTTTTTGATCTAAAGTTTGGTTTTGAAAATCCAACTCCGGGTTTTAACGATGGCTTGTAAAATCGTTTAACTTAATTATCACTAGCAACTGGAACTTTAACTTTGTTTACCATTATATGTTTTGGTCTAGGACCCAAAATTGATTTTTGAAAAGAAACAGATTTCTCAGAACCTGGTGAACAGACTGACGGTCCCATAATTTCTTTGGGGGCCGCCTCTGCTATATGGGGGCCACCCTTATTTAAGGGACCTCCACCAGGGGACGTTTCTTTTTGAGATTTCACAAATTTTATTTCCTTAGTTCCACTAGTTGATGATTCCAGTGAATTGAATCCCAAACCTAATTTATCTCTGAAGGGTTTTTGATTACTCAACATTTCATTTAAGCAATGTGTACTCTTTTCAAATTTTGTTAGTTTAATAGCTTCCTCTTTTAAGTTTTTAATTTTCAATTCTAAGCAATTGACATTTTGTACATTCAAGATCAACTCCCTTGTTTTTCTCAAATGTGAACAATTTTTTTTAATTTACTAAGCTTATTTTCTAAGCTATTTCTAACATCTTTTAATCTTTTGTTCTTTGTGATTATTTTTAGACTTATTTTGCATAGTTTGTCATATTTATTATATAGAGCTAAATCATCTATTGATGAGTTTTCATCACTAAAGTAAGAGGAATAAGAAACTACCTCATTTGATGCTTGAGCTACGAGACATGTCTCGTCTTTGGCCTTCTCATCATCTTCTTCACCGCTATCACTCCAAGAACCTCTGACGAATGCTCTGTGGTTCTTGTCTTTTAGTGGTTTTGGACATTCTCCAATAAGATGATTTGGATCACCGCATCTAAAACATTTTCTATCACTTTTGCCGTTCTTGTCATCCCAGCTTTTTTGGAACGTCTTTTTGTCATTTTGAGGTTGTCTCACGAATCTACCTCTTCTCTTGAAGAAATTCTTAAAGTCTCTAACCGTCATGGCATATTCTTTGTCTTCCCTTCCGAAAGTCGAACACTCCTCATCACTAGATTATTTCTTAGCCTTTAAAGCAAGAGATTTTATTTCTCCCTTAGCTTTGACTATTTCAGAATCTTTCTTGATGATCATCTTATGAACTTTGGGATTCCCAATGAGTTCATCAAGTGACAGTGATGTTAAGTCTTTCGACTCTTCAATCGCCGTGACCTTTGCTATCCATTTAGGATGTAGAGCCCTAAGAAACTTCCTAACATAATTCTTGCTAGAATAACCTTCATCAAGATCTTTTAGACTAGTAATAATAGTATTAAATCTAGCAAAAGCACTATCTATAGATTCGTCTTCAGGAATGACGAATTGTTCATATTGTTGTACCAAAAGGCCGATCTTGTTATCTTTGACTTGGTTATTACCTTGATAGGTGATTAACAAAGTTTTCCAAATTTCTTTTGCCGTATTACACATGAAAATTCTTTCATATTATTTTCTTGGCAAAGCATTGTAAATAACCATTTTGGATTCGTTATTTTTCGCAAGCCTCTTTTTAAGATCATCACTTTGTTTTTCAAAAGGGATAACCTCATCTAATTTTGTTTCTGGATTTTGTTGAATAGGTTGAAAATCACCGTTAGTAATAACATGTCAAAGATCAAGATCTTTTGATTTAACATATGTTTTGAATCTATTTTTCCAATAAATAAAACTATCACTTTCAAAAAGTGGTGATCTTTGCATGGATTGCCTTTCTAGATATTTGTCGGAATCCATAGATCGATCCAAGATTTAAAATACAGTATATTTTAAAAATCTTGAGTGACCTCGGCTTTTGATACCAATTATGGAAACTAGCAGTGGGGTTGAATAGTTTACCGGTTAATTAGCATTTTAAAATTTTACTTCTGAAATTTGTTAGATATGAGTATATGTTCAACCAACCAATAATATGAATCAACAATGTATGTATCAACTAGTTATAACTAAACCAACAATAAAAATGAATCACAACAATATAAAAAGATGAGGGAAGGAACAATCAAACCAAGACACCAAGATTTATAGTGGTTTGGCTACGAAGTTCCTCTTCGCCCTACTCCACTCCCCGAGTATCCTACTCGAGATTTCACTACGTCAACAAGTTCCCTTTAGGTGGAGAAAACCGTTTACACGTAGCTTACGTTGTTTTTCGACTCTAAGCTAAATGTCGAGTCCTAATCTTAGCTAGAACCAATCTACCACTTCACAAGTAATACACAATCACAAGATCTACACTATCGGATTTATATACTATCTGATTTACACAATCACACAAGATAATCAATATAGAGATTTGGTTCATAGAAGAAAGAAAGAGATATCACTAGACTATAATAATTCGTTTCTTAGCGAATATGAATGTTTATCTCTTGCACTTGATAGAGAGGAGAGGAGTGACGAGAAGAAGAGATTAAATCACATGAAACAAGATCAAGCAATGTTAGTGATTAAGAGATTTCGAAAGAGAAAAAAGGTTTTTAGAGAGAAAGATGACTGAAAAAATTCGTGCAAAGAGGTCTGTTTTGCAGCTGGGAATAATGTAGTATTTATAGGCAGGAAAACTCAACGGTCACTGCTAGCGGTCCCGGGGGTCCCAGATGTATCTAGGGGCCGCCCAGCCTATTAGGGGGCCGCCGTAGACTGACACTCCCCTTTTTGTCTTTTAGTGGGGAAGGTTTTATCTGGTATAGAAGGTTCCATTTTAGGGGGAAAACCAGATTTGAATTTTTATGTTGAAATAAAATATTTTTTTATTTAAAAAGTATTTTATACATATTTATTTTTATAAAAATACTTTTGTGAAAATGTGATGGTTAAGAAAAATTATTTTCTTGATCACTAATTATGTTTAATGATTTGTTTATACATACCTTAAGTGATTTACATTTGAAATGGAAATTTACGATTAATAACTTATAAACGTTTATTTTTATCGTAAACGCTTTTACAATTTGTTATCTTCAAAACATCAAGAGGTCGAAAAATATAAATAACGTTTTTAGACA
Organism: Tanacetum coccineum; assembly: GCA_026074375.1. Classification (NCBI taxonomy): domain Eukaryota; kingdom Viridiplantae; phylum Streptophyta; class Magnoliopsida; order Asterales; family Asteraceae; genus Tanacetum; species Tanacetum coccineum. Next base: position 15,914 of record BQNB010123766.1, read on the forward strand.
TTATTTGTATTAACACTATTAATATATATATATATATGTATATATATATGTATATATATATGTATATATATATATATGTATATATATATATATATGTATATATGTATGTGTATATATATATATATATATATGTGTATATATATATATGTGTGTATATATATATGTGTATATATATATATGTATATATATATATATATATATATATATATATATATGATGCGTCGAGTCACCTACGGTATGGCTGATCATATGGAACCGTCGACCGGACCGAACAGAACATATTTCGGTCTTGTCCTCGTTCCATGCTTTTCCTTAAATTCTGTCCTCGGTCCGGTACAGTCCGGTTTGGTCTTACAAAAAACCCAGCGATTATTCTTTGATGGACCGGATCGGACCGAAGACCGAACCGGACCGACCTGGATCGGACCGGACCATTTCGGTTCGGTCCTCGGTCCAGTGTTTTGTACAACTTCGGTTTTGGTCCGGTCCGGTCTTAGTCGGTTCGGTCCTGTTTTTGGACCGTACTCACCCTTAACCTATGGTCTACAAACATACTAACGGGCAAAGAACCCGATCATGAATACTATAGGATTGGTAAATCCGAGATCGTCCTAAGAGCTAACTGTTAGTTATTAATTTGAATTGAAATGGTTTTAAAAGCTGATTCTTTTGAGAAATGCAATGAAACTAATTACGAAAACCAAATGGAGAATTAATTCAAGGGAAAGAGACGTGCTAGCCTAGCTATTACTTTATTATTGAGAAGATAATGTTTGCTAGTGCAATGTCTAATTACCATTTATTATGGTGGTTCTAATATCGCTAGGTTTGATTTGTAGTCGCAACCTAACCTATAATCCCTATGATCTCAACCCTGTTGTTCATAAAATTCGTGTATCTAGTTCATAGTCATTAAACCCCCAACTATCCTAAAGACTTGTCTACATGTCAATAATCCCACTACTCAACACCAAACCCTCCTAAAATGATTTCCCGCGCTTTATAAGTGCCTAATCTAATGCAGGCGGCCATAAGGCAACCCCTACAATAAGAACAGATGCAACCTTATTCTTAGTATCCTGATAAACTATCTTTCAACAGCTTACGCGTACTAAATAGCTTAAAGGGATCTATACTAGCATTAACACTACCAAAACGCGGGGATCAATCAAAAGGCAACTATAATATCCAAATAAAAGATAATCAAACTAAGGAACATGCATGTTCACAATAATAAATACATAACTAGGCTAGTACGTAAGGTGCTTAGCCACTCATGTTATAGATTGCAGAAGAAATAATGAAGGAAATAATTGATCGATTGAACATTATAATTCTTACAAACTATTTTATAAATGAATAATAAAAATACGGTTAAAAGCTAATCCTTCCTTGGAATTATGGTGAATGGAACTAAAAAACGTCTCCTAAAGAAGCCCTAGTCTTCACCTCTGAGTCCTCTCTCCAATGAATAACTAATGACATCAAATAACGCCTAATTATTAGCATCATTTATCTCATCTATATTGCTCGTTTTATATTATTTTATATAAGATTTGATACTTAATTGCTTATCTTTATGAATTTCAGTTATTACCAAGCAATTGGCAAAAGATGGAGAAAAGAATGTGTTTTGGAGCATAAACAAAGAAGTTCAAGAAAGTCTACTGAATATGAAGAATATAACATATTGTTCTAGACAGATACTCCATATCCCAAGACTTAGACGAATTCAAGACCATTGCCTGACTTTGAAGAATACGACGTATCTACATCAGTGGATACGCCGTATATAAAACCTTGGTCAAACTTTCAGAACAAGCAAGAAGACCCCAATACGCCGTATCTAAATACCTCAATACGCTATATTGGGAGGCGATTAAAGAATATTCTAGAATATAATAATCGTGGAGCCTACGCTGAAGACCCTCGATAAGCCGTATTGGACCTCATCAATACGCAGTATCGACCTGATTTGAGAACCTATAAATAGAAAACCTAACATTCGATTTTCAACAAGCTTTTAACCACCAAGTACGATTCTCAGATGATTTTAGAAGACAAGAAGGTCCTGCAAGTGCATTCATTCTATAGGAAAACTCTTGTAATCATTATACTCCGCAATTATCGTTTGGTTGGCATATCGTTCTTTATGAATTCTACTTTAATAGTTTCGAATATGATACTGTGTATTGTCATAAAGATTATGGGCTAATACCGGTAGGTATTAGCCAGATTTATGATAATTTGATGTTTTGATTTGTTTATATCGATTGTTTACTCTTTCGTTGCATGTCGATTATGTTTATCACTTCATACCCGTTTATTGGTTGATTATGTTTTCATCTATCATTCAACTGGATCTAGGATTATAAATAAAGCGTTGTAACTTCATCGTTATTTGAGCTATAGGCTAGAGTCTTGGATTGATACTACATACATCTTATCTATATAAATAGATCACTAGGACTACAAATAAAATCATGTTTCTACCTTTGGTTAAGTGAAGGGTATACTAAGGTTTCTTAGGATTACAAATAACGTTATATTTCCTTTGGTAGTTAAGTAGATTGTAGACTACCAGTATATAGATAACTATTAGGCATATGTTGGTAAAGCCTCGATGAGTTAGGTTTCAATATTGTCACCTAGATAGATTATAATTGACGGTGTAAACTTTATGCGGGTTTGGTTGATTGTGATAGTATTAACCATTAAACAAACCTAGAGTTTAGGGAGAAGTACCACCTAGCTTTTGAATGATATACCACCAACAAATATAGTACAATCATTGCACACATAGACAATTCGTACATCTTATTTGAATAAACTTGGTTAGTACGTTTTCTTTACATAAGTGCTTGACCTCTTCTTTATCGTTTGTTTTGCTTACGTGTGTTACTTGTCTTATTTATATCTTTATTAGTTTAGATTAAACCATAACTCGTGCCAGTCTCTCAGGCTGAAACCCTCCATTTGCGTTAGTTTAGGTTTAATTAGGATTAATTAGGTCTAACATTAGATAATTAAAAATACTAGTTAATTAAAGTATTAAAGCTCACTCTTAGTGATCAACACCCTACTTACCAACGAACCTACAATCGATCAGGTACACTGCCCGTTAATGTTAGTTAATAGGTGATTGTGCAAATATAGACACGATCAGGCTTCGATGGGGATCGAAGGATTCTTAAGGTGGATGCTTAACTGTCGAGTCTCGAATAACCTATGAAAATACAAATGGAAACACTACGTTAAGTGAAGTGCAGAGGGTGTCCCTGCAAATCACCTCTAGCGTGAGAGTAAGTATGTGCTTTAAGGAGTGTTAGATATAAGAAAAAGACTCGGTCACCCGTGTATTTTACAGTTTAATGTAGCTTGTAGTTAATAGTTAATCGTATGACAAACGGTATTGGGCCGGGTATTAAACCTATACGTGTAAGCCCATACCATGGCCTTAAGGTCGGTTTTGTATTCACTATATAAGCCTCTTCCATGCCTTGGAAGAGGTGGTTAGGCATTTCATTATACAAGTTCAATTTTCTCTCACTAGAAAGTTTTCTCTCCCACTTTCTCTCTCTAAGATTTGGCTAACCCTTAAATCTTCCATTGTGTTATAATATCCAATATCCTATAATTGGTATCAGAGCTCATGGGATGATTAGCTAGTATGTATGTGTGTTTTATTGCTTGGTTTAGATCAAAAGTGTACTTTTTAGATTCTTTAGCTTGTTCTTCATTTTTCCTATATTTTAATCTTTGTTGTGTTAAAGTTTAGGTGTTTTTCTAGTAGTTATAGCCTTCTAGTACTCAGTTGTGCAAAAGAAATCAAGCAAAAACGTTCAAAAGGGTGATTTTTAAGTGAAAATTCATAGTGGCGGTTTGGTATTCTGCTTCTTGTTTCTTTTCAGCGGTTTGACATACCCGTACAATGTTCTGGCGGTTTGTAAGTTCGTACACTAACAACGGTTTGTCCTATTAGGCAGCGATTTGTCAGAAAGTTAGTGACAGCGGTTTGTCGTTTAGTAACGACGGTTTGCTAGTGGCGGTTTACAGGTTTCTAAGATTTATATTTTTCTTAGCGGTTTGGGAAACGAACCTCTGGCGGTTTGGTTTCTCAGCAGTGGTTT
>BQNB010123767.1:0-11945 GCA_026074375.1 Tanacetum coccineum
TACTGATTAATGTTGACTCATCACATTAATGCTGATTGGATGTTAACTAATCATATTAAATATTGATTAATGTTGACTAATCACATTAACGCTGATTGGATGTTAACTAATCACATTAATGCTGATTAATGTTGTCATATCCGGGCCAAGGCCAGGCCCAGAGGCCTCTTATACGTACTATACGTCATCAAATTCAAAGTTTGAAAATATTAATAACAAAACAACAAACATCAATATTATATTTACCTTCTGAGCAACTACTCTTGATATTACCCAACATTGGGTAGCACTTAGAGCATGGAGTGTGGTGGCTTAAGCCACAAAACAAAACGGGCCCCACAGGCATTAGCTTTTCACTCCCACTCAAAAATACCCTTTCACTCGTAACACACCTTCACCTCTTCATTTGGGCCCCACCACTCACCATTTTATTTTCTTTTCAATTTATTTCACACAAATTAAATTTATTTATTTACACAACTTTTGTATACAAAATTCAGCCAAAACAAATTAAAAGGAAAACTTTGTATACACAATTCAGCCCATTAAGAGAAAAAAAATCAGCCCAAACAAAACCCTATTTCCTATAACTTAACAACAACCTACATTTCTTCTTCAATCACTGGCAAAGAAAAAGAAAACAAAAAAAATGTTTGTGTTATTCTATGTCGTGGGGGTGGCGACTGACATTGGTTTTGGGTTGTGACGAGTTAAGATGGTATGGTGGCGAAGGGAGTGGCGAAGCCACGTAGGCGTGGCGAGCCCCCTTCGTTACCATACCCCTTACTCTTATGTTATTTAACACACTAACTTGCTATCTTCAGCAATAAATATAAAAACTTCATTCGCCACCCAACTTGATTAGTTTCATACTGCACTTGAAGTTTACTTGTTATGCAATGCATCCGAGTATCTCATGTCTTATATGACCTTCATTTATTAATTAATTATTGCTCTTGAAATATAGGATGATATAATAGTGGTCTAAAAAAATTGACTGGTTTTCGCAATGATTTTCTATACTTGCGTCGTTTTTAGTTACTGTCCCAACTTCAGTGACCCAGTTACAAATAACGCAATAATGAGTTGCTATCTGTTACGGTTTGCCCTTATCGTAAAGTAAGTTACAAAGTAGAGCACGCAATATAGTTGTGTAAAGAGAAAAATATGATTTCATTGTTTCTTTTTTTAAATCATCATCATTAATTTTTTAATGTATCTTGCAGGCTCGAGTGCTAAAGTAGAGTTCAAGCAGTTGGGTTCCATTGTTAAGTAATACAGAGTATCATTTTCTACAGTATAGAGATCATGCTAAGTCGTCCACTTAGTAACTCATGTAAGATGAAGCATGTGACAGCAGAGCTCTATTGGCAACATGATCACGGATTAAGCAATTCATTAATGGAGCAAATAATAAAGGATTATAGAGGACAAGTCAAACAATTGCTTTCAGCATGAAGGTGAATCGATTATCTGTCATTTTTTGTTTGAGTTTATTTATATCGCTTATATAGATTTCAGTATACTATGTAGAAGTCTTGCATTTACAATGGAACTAGGACCACAAATCTAGATAGGATTACAAAGCCCTTTGAATAGTTCATTCACATATGTGAAAATGTTGTGTAGAGTGTATGCTCTTGGCAGATATATAGCCTGGGTTATGCTTATTACCAACAAGTCATATGGGTAAGTTAAAAGAACTTTTTGAGATCAATCCGTTTAGAACGGACGTTATGACAAAATCATCAACTCTCAATCCAGTTTTGAAAGTTAAGCCCAGTAAAGAGAGCCCGTGGTCTTTATTATGCCAAAACAATTTACCATTATGGAGATTGTAAATTCCGACACCTTTATACCAACACTTACAATCTTCCTATAACTACTAATTGCTGTGTCATGATATCCATTCTTTGTGAAGTCGTTTAACTTCTTGTTGAAAGCAGCAATCGATGGTATGGGTTTCGTGCTTAACATCTGATCAATGGCATGATCTTCGGCAGTTGCCGATTTACCAAATGTGCTATAACAAAAACGCCCAAACCTAAATCTGCCGATCATAGCCTTAGCTCTTAAAACCCTCATTTTGCCTGAAAATAATAAGCACATATTCATGGTTACAAACTAATTACATGTGAATCCACATTTGCTTCAAAAGTTACATTAACTGGTCATATAAGGGAAACATAACATTTTTACAAAACCACCACATTTTTACAAAACATACACACAAACACAAAAGTTACACTTGCTTCAAATTTTCCAAATTTTCCAAATTTTTACACATAACAAACACTCCGACAAAATATAATGATATACCAACAACATAAGTAATAAAATGCAGCTACTCCTATAACTATAGCATTTTTGCTACATTAACTACTCTTATAAGTTGCTTTTTTTCACAACAACCACATGTGAATCTATCTTCTTATAATCATTAAAAAATACACACAAAGTCAGATTATAAAATACAAGTTACATTAGGTTCGATTTTAGTCAACTATAGCATTTTTCAACACCAAGAGCCTTCTTATAATCATAAAAACATACACACAAACACAAAAAGTACATTAACTGGTCATATAAGTGAACCATAACATTTTTACAAAACAACCACTTTTGCTTCAAAAGTTACATTAACCGGTCATATAAGTGAACCATAACATTTAACAAAACAACCACATTTGCTTCAAAAGTTACATTAACCGGTCATATAAGTGAACCATAACATTTAACAAAACAACCACATTTGCTTCAAAAGTTACATTAACTGGTCATATAAGTGAACCATAACATTTTTACAAAACAACCACATTTTTACAAAACATACACACAAATTTTCCAAATTTTGCACATAACAAGCACTCCGACAAAATATAATGATATACCAACAACATAAGTAATAAAATGTAGCTGCTCCTACAACTATAGCATTTTTACTACATTAACTACTCTTATAAGTTGCTTTTTTACACAACCACCACATGTGAATCTATCTTATAATCATTAAAAAATACACACAAAGTCAGATTATAAAATACAAGTTACATTAGCTTATATCAGTCAACTATAGCATTTTTTCACACCAAGAACCTTCTTATAATCATAAAAACATACACACAAACACAAAAAGTTACATTAACCGGTCATATAAATCAGCCATAACATTTTTACAAAACAACCACAACCAAATCTTCTTATACACATAACACAAAATTCAACTAAAAGTAACTATAACATTTATACATGTGAACAAGACAAACAGAAAAAAAAATTAACATAGGAATATAAGTTACCTTTGAAATAAGAGATCTGGTTTGTGGTTTGTGGTTTGTAGATCTGAAATGGGTTTAGGGTTTAGTCTGCTATGTGCTTTGTAGATCTATAATTTTGTTTCAGTCTTGTTTCAGTCCTTGTAGTTTTATAAATGAAGTTTTATAGCTAACATTTTAAAGAGCTGAATGGACCAAATAAAACATTTTTAACAACCAAATAAACCAAAATATAGATATTTGACCAAAGAAACATTTTTTAGAACCATATGAACCATAAATATGTATATTAAAACAATAAATATATATTGTGTGTTGCTCCCCAAGTAGGATTTGAACCTACGACCAGTCGGTTAACAGCCGGACCGCTCAAAATAATACTTTTCAGACATAAAGAAAAAAAGACACATATATATCTTGCCAAGAAACGATTATAATAGTTAGAGCACAAGCTTTTTTGTTTGTGTAATGCTACAAAAATATGACTAAGAAGACTTGTTAAAACTAAAGATAACCTATCCCCAAAAAACAAAAAACACTCCTAATTGCTGATTACTAAATAAATTGACACCATCACAAAGTATTGTTATGGCCGACTTATATGACCACTTAATGTAACTTTTTTTGTTTGTGTGTATGTTTTTATGATTATAAGAAGGTTCTTGGTGTGGAAAAATGCTATAGTTGACTGATATGAGAAGCTAATGTAACTTGTATTTTATAATCTGACTTTGTGTGTATTTTTTATTGATTATAAGAAGATAGATTCACATGTGGTTGTTGTGTAAAAAAGCAACTTATAAGACTAGTTAATGTAGTAAAAATGCTATAGTTGTAGGAGTAGCTGCATTTTATTACTTATGCTGTTGGTATATCATTATATTTTGTCGGAGTGCTTGTTATGTGTAAAAATTTGGAAAATTTGAAGCAAGTGTAACTTCTGTGTTTGTGTGTATGTTTTGTAAAAATGTTATGGTTCACTTATATGACCAGTTAATGTAACTTTTGAAGCAAATGTGGTTGTTTTGTTAAATGTTATGGTTCACTTATATGACCGGTTAATGTAACTTTTGAAGCGTAAAAATTTAGTAACTTTTTTGTTTGTGTGTAACTGTGTATGTTTTGTAAAAATGTGGTTGTTTTGTAAAAATGTTATGGTTCACTTATATGACTAGTTAATGTAACTTTTGAAGCAAATGTGGTTGTTTTGTAAAAATGTTATGGTTCACTTATATGACCCGTTAATGTAACTTTTTGTGTTTGTGTGTATGTTTTTATGATTATAACTTGTATTTTATAAGCTGATTTTATGTGTATTTTTTAATGATTATAAGAAGATAGATTCACATTTGGTTGTTGTGTAAAAATGCAACTTATAAGAGTAGTTAATGTAGCAAAAATGCTATAGTTGTAGGAGTAGCTGCATTTTATAACTTATGCTGTTGGTATATCATTATATTTTTTGTCGGAGTGCTTGTTATGTGTAAAAATTTGGAAAATTTGAAGCAAGTGAACTAGCACACAAACTGTTTTATAAGATGCCTATGTTGAATTTTGGGTATATATTAACTCGAATAGATAAAGTTACAAGATTTTTTATTTTTTTTATTCCACTTTAAACAAAACAAATAGAAAGAATGGAGAATGTATGTTCTTATGTAGATTCACATGTAATTTGTTTGTAAACATGAATATGTGTTTATTGTGTTCAGGCGAAATGACGGTTTTAAGAGCTAAGGCTGTGATCGGCAGATTTGGGTTTGGGCGTTTTTGTTATAGCACATTTGGTAAATCGGCAACTGCCAAAAATCATGTCATTGATCAGATGTTAAGCACGAAACCCATAGCATTGATTGCTGCTTTCAACAAGAAGTTAAACGACTTCACAAAGAATGAATATCATGACACAACAATTAGTAGTTATAGGAAGATTGTAAGTGCTGGTGTGAAGGTGTCAGAATTTACAATCTCCATAATGGTAAATTGTTTTGGCATAATAAAGAGGATGGACCACTGGCTCTCTTTACTAGGCTTAACTTTCAAAACTGGATTGAGAGTTGATGATTTTGTCATAACGTCCGTTCTAAACGGATATATCTCAGAAAGTAAGCTACCAGCAGCCATATTGTTCTTGGATAGAATTTTGGAGTTCGTGAAACGCTCTCCAAACACAGTGATGTATAACATACTTCTTAAAGCGGCGTATAACTTTTGAAAGCAAAATGATGTTAGTTTTTCGTAAAAATGTTATGGTTCACTATAAAAATACCCGTTTAATGTGTAACTTTTGTGTTGTGTGATAGTTTTTAATGATTATACCTACGTATATTATAAGCTGATTTATTATGTGTGTATTTTTTTAATGAATTATAAAGACGATTAGATTCACATTTGGTTGTTGTGTTATAAATGCAACTTATACTCAGTAATAGTTTAATTTAGCAAAAAAAGCTATAGTTGTAGGGAGAAAGCTTACCTGCGCATTTGTAATAACTTATCTTTGGTATAAGTCATTATATTTTTTGTGTCGAGAGAGGAAGAGAGCTGTCTCTATGTGTAAAAATTTGGAAAATTTGAAGCAAGTGAACTAGCACACAAACTGTTTTATAAGATGCCTATGTTGAATTTTGGGTATATATTAACTCGAATAGATAAAGTTACAAGATTTATTATTTTTTTTATTCCACTTTAAACAAAACAAATAGAAAGAATGGAGAATGTATGTTCTTATGTAGATTCACATGTAATTTGTTTGTAAACATGAATATGTGTTTCTTCCTTGTGTTCAGGCGAAATGACGGGTTATAAGAGAGCTAAGGCTTTGATCGGCGCAGATTGGGGTTTGTGGGGAGAGTGGGCGTGTTTTGGTTATAGCACATATGTAAATAAACTCGGGCAAAACATACATCAACATGCCCGAAAAACATAGTCATTGTAATGAATCAGATGTTAAAAGCCACGAAAAGACCCCATAGCATTGATTGCTGGCTGCTTTTCTCCAAACGCTGCTGCTATCTTCATCCAACAAACAAAAGTTAAACGACTTCACAAAGAATGAATATCATGACACAACAATTAGTAGTTATAGGAAGATTGTAAGTGCTGGTGTGAAGGTGTCAGAATTTACAATCTCCATAATGGTAAATTGTTTTGGCATAATAAAGAGGATGGACCACTGGCTCTCTTTACTAGGCTTAACTTTCAAAACTGGATTGAGAGTTGATGATTTTGTCATAACGTCCGTTCTAAACGGATATATCTCAGAAAGTAAGCTACCAGCAGCCATATTGTTCTTGGATAGAATTTTGGAGTTCGTGAAACGCTCTCCAAACACAGTGATGTATAACATACTTCTTAAAGCGGCATACGAAGCAAAGGATTACATCTTTGCTGCTCAAATTTTTGAAAACATGCTTTGTCAACCGGATAAGATCACATACACTATCATGATCTCACTCATGCTTGAGAAAAAAATGTTTCAAGAAGCTGTGAGCATGCTAAATCGTTGTCTTTGTGATGTAAATGTAACTGCAGACTCTGCGTTGTTTGGGTCTGTGATGAAACGTCTCCTGGAATCTAACTGCTTTAAAGATGCTGAAATGATTATTCCGCTAATGGTCCATCAGGATACTTACTTCAAAGCTAACGTTGTTAACGTTGTGGTGGACTATTACGCTCAGAGAGGCATGATAAAAGCATGCGGAAGCTGTGATATCTTTTATGGTGAAAAGAAACATTGCACCTAGTGTGATTACCTATAACACATTGCTGCTAGGCTATTGTATCTCAGGAAAGGTGCAATCAGCAGAAAAACTTTTCCGACTCATGATGAGGGGCACACTCAATGTATCAGCAGACATGGTCTCAGCCACAACATTGTTGAAGGCTTACTGTAGCAATGTCTCTAGTTGATAAGGGTGTAGAATTTTTCTTGAAAACTTTTGGGGAAGGGAAGAGATTTTCTGCTAATGTTGTCACCTACATGACACTAATTGAGGCCTATTAAAAGCCGGAGATCTTGTTGGTGGTCATAACTTTCTGTATGAATTGGAAAGCTCGGGTATTCATGTGACTCAAAAACTGTATGGGAGTATTAATTGGGTTTTTTAAGCAATGAGCATGTTAAATGGGCTGAATCATACTTTCAAAGGCCAGAAAATGACAGGTTTAACAATGATGATGTAGTTTTTAACATTATGATTAAAGGCGCAACAAGTAATGGTCTCTTTGATTTAGCCCAATCGTATATGAATGAAATGCAATGCAGGGGCTTAAAACCGGACCTGAAGTCGTTTACTCCGCTGAAGGTTTGGTGAACGACGTGAAGAGATTTGGCATTCCAGTTAGGCTTGCATGCAAGGAACTGAAAGTGGCATACAGAAAAAGCTATTCAGCGGTTGAAAAGATTCGGTTGTGGATTGCTGTGAAGAAGTTGGAGAAGGAAGGTTAATGATAATTTTGAAATGTCGCTCTTTGTTTTGCTTTGCGACTCTATTTCATGGTGTGTAACCTGTCTGTTTTTTGTACTAGGTATATTGGTGAACTTTGAAATAGCCATGTATCTGATTATGCACTCGTTAGTCCGTATGTCGAACCTTGAAAGTTAATATATTAATGGGTCAATGTTGAACTTTGATTTTTAATTTCTCAACGGGACAAGATTGCAGTTTCAAATTAGTTGATATGATCCTCCAGTTGTTTCCTGATGTCTATATTGTTGGCGCCTGTCAATATATTCCTTATCAGATATTGTTATTATAGACATAAAGGATGTAGATGTGGAGAATCATCTTGTAACTCGCTGTTCTCATCGCCAATCCAGGGGTACATGTTGAGTTTGTTGTCTGCGTGTCTTTCATCCCTAGATAGGGTTTAATACAGGTTTGGAGTACTTATTAACATGTGGCGGCTTTTTGTGGGATTTCTCATAGGGTTTGATAGCGGGCTACGGTGGAACCGCCTTTCGGGTGGGTACACTATGACAACAATATGGCTGGTGGGTGATGAGGTATTTTTTTCCCTTTCATGTGACTTGTATTAGTTTCACATCTTTGTCAGCATTACTAATTGCTGTTTGATGTTTGAGCACATTCAGTTTAGTACTTCTCTAGAGAGGTTCCATATACTATTTATGTTTTTTGAGCTATAGAACTCGATATGGTCTTGGTTCCTAAGGTTTGTGCGACAAGCCACCAGCTGATGCAAAGCCATTGCTTTTGCATAGTTGATACCATGGTATGGGTGGGATTAGTTACAGCTTAACCAACAGAAAAGCTGCAGCTTCCATCAATATGGGATTTTATGCAAAATTTGGCAGTCTCTAAAAAAGAACTTGATCAATAAACCCTTGGCAGTCTATTGGTTGATTGGGTACCAAGTACAGTAATCAATCAAAGAAGAAACTCAAATCAAAGGACTACCGAATAAATACCATAATCACAAAATTAGCAAGTTCATACCTGATGGATTTTGTGTGATTCAGCAACTAAACCTAGAATCAACCCACGCCTAGTTGCCTCATTTTCATTTATATCCTCATTTTATTTGAAGAATAGATATGTGGAACAGAGAATCAAATTTTATTCTCCATTTCCATTCTTTTGCGCACACAAACAAGGGAAACGGACGAAACACCTTTGACTCCGTTACTCCCATTTCAGTTCACTCCTACCAAACACTCCCTAACTGTAATTGCTCGTCAAAAGTATCCATTAATGAATTTGTTTCTCTCAAGTTTGTATGTAGTCTTCTTGTACTAGTCAAGGCACAAAAAACTTCGGTGTTAACCATATATGATATGCCTATTATATGTTTTTGTTTCCAAATGAAGTCCAACTTGTATTCTATGCTGTCGTAACACTATTTTAGCAATTTATAGCGATTCAAATTTGGTAAAATGGAAAAGGACTTGTCGTTTTTTTTGACCTTTTGGTGCTGTAAATCATAGAGTTAACTACATTTTTAGTCTCTGTGATTTACCGGGTATAACGGTTTTTGTCCAATAGTTTAAAATGTAACGGGTTTAATCTGATTTTAGTCTACCCGTAACACTTTTAGTCCAATTTTCGTTGACTGTTAGTTTGACTGGTTAAAAGAACATGAAATGACTAAAATACCTTTTTTTTTTATTTACCTTTTATTATGATTATTACTATTATCACTTTGTTTTTTTTTTTATATAAATCACTTTTATTATTATTTAAACACAAAAACATAAGCATCCAACGATTTCCATAAACACATTCATCAATTTCATTTTCTAGCAAAACAAAACTCTCCAACCAAAAAGAACAACATAAACACCTCCACCTCTTCATTTCCATCGAGACACATGATCCAAAAACACAACCCACAAATCAACACAATAGATATAACCATATTCACATCATCAGCCACCAATAACCATCAAATCAAATAATCATCTTCAAAATTCCCCTTCAATAACTCATTCCAATCTTCATTAGTCACCAAAACCCAAAAGAAATATTAAAAGAAAATCAAACACATTTTCTCTTTAATAAACAATAGCAGCCACCTATCCTTATATCCCCTTTATCACTTCAAGAAGTTAACACTTCTCTTTTACTTCAAAATTTTAATACTAACTCTAAAACAACATACTCCACACGAACTAACACACTACTTGTACTCACTTGTTCTTCGACACTCAAATGCAAGACTCTGATTGGTTTTCGAACAAGGACGATTTCAACTTCAAAATATTGTTAAAAGCAATGTTTTAAAAACCGGGTTGACGCGGCGGGTTCAACTGGTTGAACCGTGAACCGGCTCGGAGACCGGTCCGGATAAGACCGGGTTTTTGCTTGTTTGAGAACCGGATTGAACCACTGGTTTTTCGTTGACGCGGGTCGACCCGGTTTGATAAACCCGGCCGGGTCATGACTTTTTATCAAAAAAATATAACAATTTTTTTTTTCTCTAAGGATTTTTCTAATTTTAATGGATAAATTGAAGTGATGATAGTTAAAATCTTATAAATGAGTAAATTAAAGTTATAAACTAACTTATAAACACCAACTAAGTTTTAATATAGATTGTTATAAGTTACATTTATATTAATTGTTGTTGAAAATATTTGCTATATTATAATAGAAATAAAATTTAAAATAAAGCTTATCGGTAGAGTCTTAATATTTTTCATGGGTTTCAATCGAATGAAGAAAATAAATCGAATAAATTATGAAATTACACAACTTTACATATTAACTATAGAAAAAAGTATACATATGTATAAAACCGGTTCGACCCGGCGGTTCAACCGGTGACCCGGTGAACCGGTGATTAAACCGAGTCGATTAAAAAACCGGGTTTTAAAACATTGGTTAAAAGGTCTCGGGTAGGTGACGCCGGATCTATGATGACGCCGACCATCAGATCTGTGTGGTGACACCAGATCTTTGGCAGAGATCTTTTGTTTTCTTTGAAGGTTATGTTGTTAGTTATTTGTGTGTAATTTTTAAGGGAGTTTTTTATTTAAGCTATTCATTATTTGTGGGTTGTAAGATAGAAGATGGAAGTTAGTAAGGGTGTGTATGTGTGTGTGTTTGACTATGGTTATGGTGGTGAGCGTTGTAGCGATGACGTCGGGTGGCAGGGACAACCGGTGGTGGTGATGGCGGTGGCTGAGTATAAAAAAGGGAGTGGGGTGATGTGTGTTTATATTTGTGTCTGTGATAGAATTATAGGAATGTGGGTGAGTTAGTATTAAATTTTTGGGCGAAATGACAAAAACAACCTCTCATTTAACAGTAACGGCGTTAGTAAAATTGGACCTAAAGTGTTACGGGTCGACCAAAAATGGACTAAACCCGTTACATTTTAAACTATTGAACCAAAACCGTTATACCCGGTAAACCACAAGGACAAAAAATGTAGTTAACTCTTTTTGCTATTTAGAAATACAAGTGCCGACGGTATATGCAAGTGTAATGCCAAAGTGCCAAACCATACTTGACATATCTTTTGGGTCCAAACTCAAATATTCTTGCAACTCATATTTTGTTAGTTTTGTTTTTTTTATAAAGCTTGAGTTTGAGCTTGTTTCGAGTTTGTATTTGCATACAATGATCTCAAAATGGCTTATCGGAAAACTCTTTTGGCGGTGGAGAAGAAGCGTATATGGACTGCTATAGAGAAACTGGAGAAAGAGGCTTCATATTAACATTGAAGGTTACCTGTTTACTTCGTAACTTGGTTTACTTTTTGCTAATTCATGATTTTGTGCTTGTCATGTTGAAGTTTGAACTCGAATATGGTAACGTGTCAATGATGTAGACAGTTTCACACTTGTGAACGCAACTCTTTTTGAGTCATCTGTTACCTTAAGTTCAACCAATTAATCCTGTAATGGCGTTGCCTGTCAAATCTACTACTGAAATTTTACCTTAATGTTCTCCATGTTGGAGTCTTGTTTGTCTGTCTTTCAGCACTAGCTTCTGCATGATACGACCCGGTTAGAGGTTGTATCGGGATAGGGCACGACTTCAAGCGTGTGCTGGCTCCGTCAGAAAATAGAAGGGCAATCACTTTGTGTGGTGTGCAGATGCATTACACATGTATTTTTGTGTGGTGTGCACATCACTTTGTGTGGTGTGCATATCATCTCCCAAAACAAACAGTACTTGGGCTGTAAGGGTTGGAGAAGGTCAA
>BQNB010123768.1:0-20043 GCA_026074375.1 Tanacetum coccineum
CACAAGGACTTGATTTGCAATATGAGATATATAGTTGAGGGGTTAAAGTTGCCAACTAGCCAAACTTTACCCTGTATTCTCCCAACCAAATTTCCCGCCAAAATAACCCAGGACAACTCACGGGTTGTCTTCCCCACTTTTACCCTGCAACTCCCAAAAACTTCAATGGGTAGAACCCTCACCCCCTCCCCACTAAAACCCTAGTCACATGTTGCCTTTCCATGATGGAAATCCTACTCTTTTCAAGTTAATCCAACGTCGGCAATTTAATCAAAGAAGCACAAGGGATATCAATGGCCAAGATTGAAGCTTTAAGCCTCTTACAAAACAAGCACAACTCAGTTCTCTCTCACAAAGAAAGCACAAGAAAGAGATGAAGAGAAGACATAGAATGCTCTCTAGCTTA
This sequence comes from Tanacetum coccineum, assembly GCA_026074375.1. Classification (NCBI taxonomy): domain Eukaryota; kingdom Viridiplantae; phylum Streptophyta; class Magnoliopsida; order Asterales; family Asteraceae; genus Tanacetum; species Tanacetum coccineum. The sequence continues at coordinate 407 of BQNB010123768.1, forward strand.
GTATAAATAGGACATATTGTAAGCCTTCAAAGGCATCACTCATTTTACTTTTCAATCATCTAATTTTCAAGTTTCTTTCAGTTTTATTTACTTTAAACCTTTTAATTTTCAGTATTGTAATGTTTTTCTAAGTAATCAAAGTTTGAGGTATTTTAAGTTAAAAGCTTGTCTTTAAGATTCATGTTCTAAAAGCCTTGTTTAAGCTTATTTAAGCTCATTGTTAACTTATATAACTTGTTTTCAGAAAACCTTAAAAAATGTGTTAAGAATTCTAAGAAATCACAAAAATAAGCTCTCCCCTCAATTACCTTAGCTAAGTTATGGAAGATAAGCTTATAATGGAAGAGCTTATAGACCTACTAGCTTGTATTTTGACAAGCTAGAGCTTGTAGATTGCTTAATCTGCCCTGTTTAGAGCAAGGGTGTTGTAAGACCTTTTTTTTTCAAATTCTAGCTTATTTACTGTAGCAGTGGTTATTGTTGCTTATTTCTATCTTTTCTTGCTTATTGGTGTTAATTATGCTTAATTAGTCTTAGTTTATGCTTTTATATCACTTGCTCATCTTTGTTCTTTAAATTTGCCAACTTTAGTGAGATCTGCCATTTGCTAATTCAACTTATTTAAGTGCTTAATGTCTGTTGATAATTGCTCATTAATGCTTAATATGTTCATATGATCATCTATTTTTAGAAACCCCAGCTTAAATCTCTTTAAAACAGTCTTAAAATGGATTTCATTTTCTTAAAGGGGTGTTTGGCATAAGCCCAAAATGGGTCAAAATGGGAGTTTCATTGGGTTGGGTCACCAAGTCAGTTTTGATTAGCAAAATTAGGAGTGTTTAACTGTTTTCAAAAGGTTGTAATTGTTTAAATTTCATTTTAAAGGTTGTAGGTAACCATGGTTTGAATCTGTGATTCCATAGCAGGTTGGCATAGCTTATTTGATTAAGGCTTAGGAATTAGCTTTTAAGCTCTTGTTTTGTGTTGTTGTTAGTCTCAAAATGCAGTAGAACATAGAAGTTGGAGTGTTCTTTGGTCAATTGTGTTTTTAGTCAATCTGTCAAAATCTATTTTAACTATCAAAAAGTCTAGTTTTCAATCTAAAAAATTAAGCCAGTTAAAATTGTTTTTAAGAATTAAATTTTTTGTGTATAAGCTCATTTTGTTTCATATGTCATCTGTCTCAGCTTATTTTAAATTTGTCTTTGTTTTTACTTGCTGAAAAAGAAGCCTGCATATAGGCTTTTGCCTTTTAAGCAAAACACACTCAGTATGCATTGAGTGTGTTAAGCTTTTTCATAAGCCCATTTCTAGGCTTATTCGTAATTCAAACTCCTTTGAGTTTGCTGTTCTTAAAAGCCCATAGGCCAATCTACAAGGGCTTATAAGCCACTTAGCCATCAGAATCTTTTTTAGTGCTTATTCTTAAGCCCAAATATCCCCACATAGGCTGTTTGGATTATCATTTTACCCTGGTGCTGAATTTGCTTATTTGTAATTTATCTGTTGTAATTTCTTTGTTTCTATTTGTTCTAAAAAGTGGCTTATTAGGTGTACTTAAGTCTTTTTATTTGCTATTTAGCCTTCTTATCTAGCATTATCTTATGAGCTTGATTTATAAGCCTAGCAGCTTAAGTGTTCTTAATCAAAACAGTACTAACTCAAAGGTTAGCACTGCTGAGAGTTTTAAGCCATTTTTTGGCTTATGTTGCTTAATTCCAAGTGCTCATTTTCTCATTTTGTTCCTTCGTGCTTATTAGGAGTAGAATAGTGCTTGTCCTAGCTTATTTTCCTTTTTAGTAGTTTAATAGTCCTTAAAAAGCCATTCAGTTCAGCTTTTTTTAGACATAGCCTTTTAAGTGTTCTGTCAGCTTTGAGGGCTTATTTGAGGGCTTAATTGTGGTTAAAAAAATAAAGTGTTTTTATTAAAAGTGCTTATTTATAAGCCCTTAAGACTTTTGTGAAAAAAAATTGGCAAAAACAAAAACGTTGGGAAAGTGGGAAGCCCCAAGTGAGCCAAGGCTCGAACTCGGGGCCTCTACCACCCTCAACCAACGTTTTACACACCACACACACAACCATATGCCCTTGGATCTTTCACGTGTTATAACTTGCACAAACAATAAATATAAAGGCTTTTTAGCCCGTTTGCCTCATAAGCCCTTTTGGCTTATTTCCAGCTTATTGAAATAAGCTGGTTCGTCCCATTTATTTTTCATAGATTCTTTATAACTTAAGCTATTTTCTGTAATTTTTATAGATTTTTATAAAATCGTTTAGTATTTTTTATAATTTATTTAGATTAAAAACTTAAATAATTCATAAAAAATAAAATAATATCAGAAAAATATAAATCTTTTTTTAAAATTTTTATTTTTTCATATAGTATCTAGGAAAAATATAAATGTTTTCGTAGGGTCATTTTTGGAAAAGTTTATTTTTTAAAAGAACGGGATTCGTTCTCGTTTTCATTTCTTCGCGTTTTTAGCTCAAATCACCCCCGTTTTTAGTCTAGTTTTTTTAATCTTTATTTTTAGTCATTTAGAGCATATTAAAAGTAAAAAATAAATTTTAGGATTGAAATTTGAAAATTTAGGTTTTTAGCTTATTTATCCTATGTAATTAACCCATTTTGTATAGTTATTACAAAGAATTGTTACTTAATCGTTTATATTTGAGAATTTTAGTAATTATGGAGTACTTGGTGAATATTAGCAAAAGGCGCGCATTCTGGAGCTTAAATGAAGATATTTTAAAGATTACTATTCTGAAGACCAATACGCCGTATCCATTAAGGAAGATACGGCGTATCCGTGCCTGCACTCACCAAAGACCACAAAGGAGTAAAGCTCAATACGCCGTATCCAGAGAGACTCAATACGTCGTATTCATGATATAGTATGTGAATATTCTGGAAGATATCAAACATGGTCCCTACTCCAAGAAATCCCCAATACGCCGTATCTAATCCTTGGATACGCCGTATCGAACCGACTTCCAGACAGTATAAATAGAAAACTCAAAAACGAGTTTTAAGTGTGCTAAATCATATTCTCGATACCTAAACCATAAAAGTTGATTTTTAGAGGAGAAAAAGAGCAGAAGAGGTCGAGCAACGCTATCAATTCCATAGGAGACAACGTGTAATTCCATATACTTTAGTAATCATTCAGTTTTTGGTATCATTCGTTAACTCGGTTAGTTTACCTTGGCTAAATAATTGCTTTTGTATTTATTATGACGTTTGAAGGCTAATACCTTTGGGTATTAGCCATTATTATGAAGATCTGAATGTTTGGTATTTGTTTATCTTTATTTCTTGATTTATCGTTGAATGCTTGTTTATGTTTATCAATTTATACTTGTTTACGCGCTTTTGTATGCGACCTATCATTCAACTGGATCTAGTGATACGGACCAAGTAAATCTAGAGTTTGGGATAGCTCTCCATATAGTAATTTATACATCTAGAATCATAGGATCATAAATATTGTCCTTCTAAATCTGTGTCTATGATACGTTTTGGGCTTAACTAGTTAATTGGATATTGCCAATGTTTTATTGATTGTGTTGACTAGCAGGTAAACCTATTTAATTCAACAATTAACGTTCTGATTCCATTGGATAGTTGGACAAGTGGACTACTAGTGTATAAATCGTCATTAAGCGGTAAGTGGGTAAAGTCTCTATGAGCTAGGGTTTAACAAGATCACCATTGCTTTAATCCCTAAGATAGATTATAATCAGCGAATAAGGATGCTTTATGCGGTTGCTTTAATTGTGACAGAATTAATGTGTCTAGGTCTTAGGATGATGTAACGCCTAAGTCTTAAGAATGATATGCCACCTCGAGAGAAGAAATCATTGCACTTAATTAACAAACCAACTTTCTAATCGGATTAATAATGGTTAATACAGTTTTCTTATATTTGGCTCGACCGCTCTTTTATCTTTTGTTTATTAGCTTGCGTGGGTTAAAGTACCTTGAATTGATTGTAGTCACCAACCAAACCGTGCCAGTCTCTCAGGCTGAATACCCCTTTTCCCGTTAGAATTAGGATTAAGACTGACATAGGTTTAGAATAGAATAGAAATAACATAGATTAGATAACCAAGATATTAATTAAATTGATAGATTTAACCTCGCTTCAAGTGTTCGACACCCTACTTACCACAAAACTACTACCGATTGGGTACACTACCCGTTAAAGTGTTGTTTTTGGTTTAGTCGGCAAAATATAAATTTAAAACTTGAATCAATAAAATATACACCACACAATGACACATCACCTTCCTCTCACAAAGTTGCTCGAAAAAGATACTCCATTCGATTTCAATAACGAATGCCACAACGCATTCAAGTTATTAAAAGAAAAGCTCACATGTGCTCCTGTGATAGTAAGCCCAAACTAGAATCTTCCGTTCGAACTCATGTGTGATGCAAGTGATTTCGCAGTTGGAGCAATCTTAGGCCAAAAAGATGGTAGAAATTTTCACCCGATATACTTTGCAAGCAAAACCCTCAACACAGCTCAACAGAACTATACAATCACTGAAAAAGAACTTATGGCTCTAGTCTTTGCTTTTGACAAATTTCGATCCTATCCAGTATTATCAAAGACGTTCGTGCACACTGATCACTCAGCTCTCAGGCACCTAATCAAGAAACAAGATGCTAAACCACGCCTTATCCATTGGATACTGCTCTTACAAGAATTTGATATCAAAATTAAAGATAGAAAAGGTATAAAAAATGTTGCCACCGACCACTTATCTCGGATTAAAAATGATGAAACAAGTGATGACAGTGAAGTCGATGATAGCTTTCTTGGAGAAACACTCATGGAGATAAACACTCAAGATGAACCATGGTTTGCAGACTTTGCAAATTATTTAGTAAGTAATATCATACCTAAAGGAATGACTTACCAGCAAAAGAACAAATTTTTCTCAGACCTCAAACACTATTTCTGGGAAGAACCCTATCTTTTCAAAGTATGTTATGGCGGTATGATCAGACGTTGTATCTCTGGACCAGAAACCCAAACCATTTTAGATAAATGTCACCACGGACCAACCGGTGGACATTATGGACCAAACTCTACAGCTAAAAAAGTCTTAGACTCAGGTTTCTACTGGCCGACCATCATCAAAGAATCTCATACTCAAGTTCGTCTTTGCGAAGCATGTCAAAAGACAGGAAATATTTCAAAGCGTGATGAGATCCCCTTAAACAACATTCAAGTATGCGAAATTTTTGACATATAGGGTATTGATTTTATGGGATCGTTTCCAAAATCATACAAATTCGAATACATTTTAGTCGCTGTCGACTATGTATCTGAATGGGCTGAAGCACAAGCTCTACCAACAAATGATGCCAAAGTTGTTATTACTTTTCTGAAGAAACTATTCTATCGTTTTGGAATGATCAAAGCTCTCATAAGCGACCGAGGAACTCATTTCTGTAACAATATAATGGAAAAAACCATGAAAAAGATATGGAGTTAATCATCGATTCTATACATCATACCACCCTCAAACAAGTGGTCAAGTTAAAAACATAAACAGAGCTCTTAAAAGAATTCTTGAAAAAACTGTTAAAGACAATCCCACTATCTGGTCAAGAAAACTTGATGACACTCTGTAGGCTTTTCGTACAGCTTACAAAACACCAACTGGAATAACACCATACAAGCTTGTATACGGTAAAAACTATCAGTTGCCATTTAAATTTGAACACTGATTGGCTGGATTCACACCGTAAATATATATAATATATAGTAAAATATAAAATATATAAATAAGTGTAAAAACCAACAAGATCAATGATACGTGAAGTTGTATAGTGCTTTCAGGCGTCGTTTATCCAAACGAGGATGGAATGGGAAAATCGTACATCGAATGATTGAAGTTCGAATGAATGGAAATTGATTTGGGAGATTGAAAAAGTCAAATAGATAACACGGGAACTAAACGTTTAAGAAAAAACCTAGAAAATTACAAAATTAAAACTAGGAAACGATGTGCCCGGATTCACGAACAAAAGGGGAAAACCTTAAAATTCTTTAAAATAAAACCTACGATGATTTTTGCTTTCTAACTAACTCTAGGGATCAATTAACGAGAATGAATAGACGAGTACCGAAAAAGGAGTTCGTTTGGGAACCTAAAAACGAGTCAAAAAAAAAATCCCGTTACCGGACCGTTCTTTAAAAGATGGAAAGTTGTAAAAAATGACCTATGAAATTTTTATATTTTTCCTACAAACTTGGATTATAAAAAGAAATTTTCTAAAAAGCAAATATTTTTTGATTAATCTTTTGTATTTTTTTATGAATTAAATAAACTTTAACTAAATAATTGTAAAAAATATATACGCGTACAAAAAATCCTCTGAAATTTTTTCTAAAATTACTTTATCTATAAGGTTCCTACGAAAAATATGAAACCACAAAATAAGCTAAAGGAAATAAAGCCCCGAAAATAGAGCATACAGCTTATAAAGCTTATTTGTCAAAAAAATGACGTTATTATGTTAGTCCCTTGGCGTCTTAACGAAAAAGACCCAAGGGCGCGTGGTAGTGGTGTTGTTGTTATAAGGGGATGTATCGCTTGGTTCCGGAGTTCGAGTCTTGCTCATCCCGGACCAAGTTGTTTTTTTTTTCGAAAACTCAAAGAAGCAAAGTTGTTAAGCTCGTGGGGCTTAACAACTTTGTCAACTAGAGCTTTTTATGAAAAGCAAAGAATAAGCTTAAAAATAAGCTTAAACTTGGCTGTTTAGCTTATAAAGCTTAAAGGCCAATTTTTTTGCTAAGTCTTTTTGGACTTAGGGTCAAATTAAGCTAAGGCCAAAACTAAGATAAGCTAAGGGGCTTAAACTAACCTAAATAAGCTAAAAAGGAAAGGAAAAGCTAAACTAAATAAGCTGTTGGAAGGGGCTTAAGTGACAGAAACTGAAATAAGCCTAAAAGCTAAAATTTTACTAAGTCACTTGGGCAAATAAGCTAGGAAAAGGAAAAATAAGCTTGACAACTATTTAAACTAACCTAAAATGCTATGAGGAAACAATTTGAGCTTATGGAATAAGCTCAATAAGCTAAAATCAAAAAATAAGCAATCCCTCAGCCTAAGGGACTCAAAAACAGTCAAAGGGGATGTTTGGGCTTAAAAATAAGCACACAAATAAGCTCTTCAAGGTCTGAAACTTTGAGGGCTTATTTAAGAGCTTATTTACTCTTAAAATAAGCCAAAAACTTGGGCTTAAGTGTGCTTAAAGAGCAAGAAAAAGTGGCTTAAAATCTCCCCTTTGCACCAGGGGAGATTTAAGCTTAAAGCTATGGGCTTATTTGACAGCTTGTTAAAAGCTGTCAAATAAGCTCAAATTGAAAAGATAAGCTTAAACAGATTTAGTGTTCTACCTAAACAACTTGTGCACAAATTTTGAACTCTTAAAAACCATTTTTACTTGCTTATTTTTGGTGGTGAAAATGGCCTTTTGGTTTTTAGAAACTGTGATCAAAAGACCTTTGTGGTTTTTTGACTCACAAAGTCAAAAGACCAAAGGCTTTTGACAGTCTTTTTTAGACACACAAAACACACCCTTTTTGATGCAAAAACTCAAACCTACAAGTGCTTAATCAAATAAGCACTTGTGGGTTTCTTAAAAACCTCACAGTTATGGAATAGTTTTAAAAACTTTGGAAAACAATTTAAAAACTGAAATACTTTTAAAAACAGCTTATATGAGCTTAATAACTTAAGCTAAAACCAACCTCATGACCATAACCCATGCCAAAACCTGTTTTGACCCACTTTAAGGGTTATCCCAAACACCCCTTTATTGAAAACTGTCAAAACTAAATGGACTTAAAAACTGTTTTAAAAGCCAAACCAGTTAAAACTTTTTATCTACTCACACTAGTTTTCATTTACTTAAGCTATTTTAAAACTAAAACTTATAGCTCATTAAGAGAAATAAGCCACTTTCTCACCTAGCTTATTACACTACTTGGCAGTTTTAAGTTATAAACTAAGATTATACAAATTTCATTCAATGAAAACTTAGAACAGATAAATAACAAGTCTAAACAGTTGTATTTGCAAAGATTAAAAGCAAATAAGCTAAGGTCTTAAGCTAAAAATTAAGCTAAATGAAAATTGAGAATTGAAACCTTGGATTTTTGTTGTCTCAGAACCAAGGCCACTCTTTCTGAGTGAGTAGCCTAAAAACCCTGTCCTAATGGCTCCTTAGCCTCTAAACCCTGAGCAATAAGCTCAATAAGCTTATATTAGCTTATTTCTCCAAAATGCTTCAAAAATGAACTCAATTGGACTTTTATGAACTGAATTCAAATGAAAACAGTATGTAAGGGCTTATAACAAGTTTTAAACTGAATTAGAGCTTATTAACAAGAATAAGCTCTAATGAGCTTATTGAGAGCTTATTGAGTAAAAATAGCTTAATTTTTCATTAAAACTGAAAATTACAAGTGCATAAAAGAAAATTAACTTAAAATTACTTTAAACTACTTTTAAAACTACACTAAAACGACATAAAACTGAACTATAAACTGAATAATAGCCAAAATGGCTTTACAAAGCTATTTATAGCAAAAATGAATATAACTAGGTCTTCTTTTTCTTCTCTTCTGTTGTGCTTCTTTGAACACACATAAAAGGGGGTGTGTTTGTTTTGTGAGTGGTTCACAGCCTCTCATCTTGGCCTTTAATTCTTCCAAAGTCAATCTTGGACGTCGAAATGAGCTTAGGGGGTTGTGAGATTGCCAACATGGCACCTTTGTAACTGGGAAAGGTGGTGGAGGAGGGGGGAGATGGATATCCATGGGGGAATTGGGTTTGCAGGGTAAAAAGAGGGTATACAAACCCGTGATTGTTTTTGGGAGGGAAAAAACGAGCGGGAAAAGATGTTAGGGGTATAACAGAGTGAAAGTTTGGGCAGTTTGGCAAAAATGGTCCCTCTAGGTTATATGTTTCATTACACAATTCGTCCTTGTGGTTATATAACTTTTGGGGACTTGGCAAAACAAGTCCCCAAGAGTTATATAACTCTTTGCACCCCACGTCCTTGGTGGATACAACTCTTTGGACTTGGCAGTTTAAGTCCTTGGAGTGTATCTTTGCCACATTGGCAATTTGGCCCTTCTCTTCTTTTTTCTCTTTTCTTCTTTATATATAAGTTTTAGGGATTTACAATTTCAGTCCCTAAACTTATATTTCTTTGACTTTGGCCTCGGGGTTGACTTTGACTTTGACCAGTTGACTTTTCTGTTGACTTTTTGACTTGATTGACTTTCCGGCTTTGATTTGGCTTTGTCTTTCACAGTCTTTTCCATTCCGAGTCCGGTTTTGTCGTTTTGGCTTTGTTTTTCGTCCTTTTCTTAGTTATCCGTTCCTGCACAATACAATTAGCAAAACAAGCATATATTTGGCATTTTAAGTCCGTTTTTGGTTATTTCAGCTCGTTTTTAAAGGTAAAAGGTATGTGTATTTAAGCACATACCAGTGAACCAATATGGATTTGTGTTAAGTCAAAAACATTGTAAGGACAATATTCTTGAGAGGTTCACTGTGGGGGGTTCCGGCCTAGCTAGAATTCAATGACATCTTTTAATCTAAAGGTGTTGCCCATTTTGAATACTCAAAGAGTATTGGGCATCTTGTGTGTCTAATGACGTGCGTCTGACTTGATTTAGAACTTATTGTCAAGTTAAGTAGATATACCAGTAATTCAAGTGGGGGTCATTTGAATAAGTATTACATGAGTACTATGATTGCATTATGGAAGATATTCGGCTGCTATCAAAAGATAGAGCAATGCAACTCGACATTAGTTTTTTTGTGGTCCCGTAAATCGGTTAAGCAACGTATGTGTATCGGTTTTTCTCCGCCCCTAAATGGGAGCTGTTTGGATTTAGTGAAGATAAACTCTCCCGAGTTTTTGGTGGCTCGGGGAAAGTGGGAGTAGGGCGAAAGAGTTGCTTCCGAGACGAACCCAACAATAAAAGTCATTCCACTATAAATCATTATTTTCGGTTTGCATTTCCTTTTACTTATCTCTTTACATTTATACTTGCATTTATCGCTCTATATTTATATTTTCAGTTGTGTGTTGTGTTGCTTATATAGTTTTGATTGTGTTTGTGTCATGGATTGATGTGAACATTGATGTGAATATGTATTGTTGGTATAGAATTTATATGAACACTCTTCATATTATATCACGCTTGATCGGTGATTTGATACGAAACATTTTTAAGATTTTAAGAGGAAAACGTATTCACCCCCCCCCTTTATGATTTCCACAACTTCGTTTGGATAAGCTACATACTCAGTTAAATCTTTCCCTTAACTGGTATTGATATTTTGACTATTGTTTGCCCTCTTTGTCATGCCTATGTCGAATCCGGTTCCCATATCTTCTTTTCTTGTCCAATGGCTCATCATTTATGGAGGAAACTTTTGCGTTGGTGAGAGCTCGATGACATTGATTTAGCCTCTTATGATGATTGGATTCTATGGCTTAATTCCTCTCGGTTTTCTAAGCGGCTGAAAGAGTTCTTGGAAGGTGTTTGTTATGTGAAGTAGCGGTTAATTTGGCGCTTCAGGAATCAATTGCTTTTTGGTGCTACAAATCCGTGTAGGGAGCTTCTTTTTGATGACTTGGTTTAAATTTCTTTTAATTGGTCTTCTAATCGTTGTAATTCTAAACTTAATTGGGTTACTTGGATGAAAAATCCTTGTACCCTTTCCTTGTAATTATTTTCTAGCATCTTACTAGTTTTAATAAATTCGTCATTTTTAAAAAAGGTAAATCACTAAAAATCCTTGTTTTCTATCCTCTTTTCTTTCTCTAGTCTCACCCATAATAACACTAACAAAAATGAGAAAAGTAATGAAAGTGTGTAGCTTATATATAAAATCTCGTAAAAATATTGAGATATGACAATTTTAGTCTCTCAAGTCTTATTCTAAATATAGTAACCACTTATAACTTTCTATACCGAATTTAACTTATTAGTTGACTTATAGTTGATTTTCAACTTATTTTCAATGACAAACAAATCATAATAAGTTTTTTAATAATTCAATATCATAGTCAAATGATTGTAATAACAAAATAATAATAAAATAATTAAATTGGTCTCAGGGTGTAACAACTAGAACTCTAATTGACACCAGTAAGCATATATCTAAGAATAGAGGCGTACGTGTTGCCTAATTAGAGTATTTAAGAATTATTGGCATGTTGATGTATTTAATGACATGTACCAAACATGACTTAACATATGATGTAAGCAAGCTAAGTATGTATACTAGTAATCTACGTGATGCACATTGGAAAGCTATGACTACCGTACTTCATTATTTACGATACAATCATGATTATGGGTTACATTATAGTAGATATCCAACTGTTATTGAATGATAAATATATGACATAAAGGATCCTCAACCGACTAGTGGATATGTGTTTACACTAGGAGGAGAAACCATATCTTGAAAGTCTTCCAAACAAATAGGTCCACGATGGAATCAGAATTTATCGCGCGCGTTAGATAAATGTGGAGAAGAGGGAAATGGCTATGTCAATTCGTAGAGGACATACCAAGCTGGCTAAAATTGGTAACATCAATTAGTATACATTGTGATAGTCAATCAAAAATTGACAGAGCTAATAACATAATGTATAATGGAAAGTCCAGCTATATCCGTCGTCGACATAATTTAGTATGACAACTACTCTTAACATAAGTTATCTCAATTGACTATGTGAAGTCAAATGATAACATCGTGGGTCCACTTACGAAAGGACTATGTAGAGAGTTAATTAGTAAGTATTCTAGAGGAATGTGACTAAAGCCCTCGAATGAATGAGTTAATATGAAAGAAAACCTAACCCATTTGACTAGAGATCCTAAGATATGGGTTCAATAGGGCAATCTATACATATAAATTAGGGAAATTCACCATGAGGGAGTTAATTAAAGATGTAATTTCACAGTCCATTCTTATAACAAATGTGACTTGTTGTGAAGTTAAACATATGGCTTTAATGATTGAATATGAAATAACAAAGCATATGTTTTTAATAATTCAAGATAAGTCACCTATGTGAGAGAGAAGTGTGGTCACTTCAAAGGATATTGTAGGGGCACAATTCCAAAGAGCTCTTGCAGATTCAAGCTAGTGTTCATGATCATAACGAAAACCACTATGAGAACTTAAAAAGGTAAGGAGGAGTCTTGTGTGAAGTGTAATCTCGTCTACATAAATAGATTATGAGTTCAAAGACATCAAGTCTACTCACAGCTAGGAGACTAAGTTCATTTCACAAGGGAATGTTAAAGAGTCACACTACCTATCCTGTGCACGAGTTAACAACAGAAATTTTGCCAAAACTTTTGTGTGTTTTCGATTGATCTCCATTCATGTGGATACGTGTTCTGGAAATTTTTAGATACGTGTCTATTTAAAAACATATGCCACTTTCGTGTCTTAGGCAAGAAATTTGTGGATATGTGTCTATATTAAGGTGTGTTTTATATAAATATATGGCAAAATGGAAGGGTGTCTTCGGTACTGTGTGATGTAGTTGTGGTGGTATGTTTCAGATTTCTCTTTATGATGCGTGCATGATCTATGGTTATTGGTGTTTGTTAGATAAATGTTCTTTTGCAATGCAAAATGAAAGAACATGTGACATAATTTAACTTGCATTGAGTCCTGGGTGCCTATGAAATCGAAATTTATGACTTAACTCTGGTTAAACCACATCGCAGGTTCTTCCATTTGGCTTCGTAAACAACATTTATCTTATCCAGTGCCAATGGCCGCATATAATACACATATCACAAAAAAAATCTGAAACGTAGCACACCAATTACATCACACAACGATCAAGCCATCCTTCCATTTTGCTAAAGCCTTAAATAAACACACCTTAATACACATACACAACCACAAATCCCTCGGGTCAGCCGCGAAAAATAGAGGTTGTTGAGGCAAATCAATTTTGCACTAAAAAATCCCACCATTTTATGCAGCAAAACAATACTAATGAAATCAACATCAATGACCATAGATAATGCATTAGGTCATTTATGCCAATATAAAAGACATGCGGTAGCTAAATAAAATACAGGTTGCAGCACTCATGATCACACAGCTAATTAGACAACCAACCATTTTGTAAAGCCAAAAAAAACTTGAAACATAATGACAACAAATAAAACACACCTTCAAACAATTATAAAATCAGTAGATATAAGCTTAAATAAACACCATCACATGTCAATAAATAAAATAAAAAAACATACCATCGGAAGCCATATAAACTCATAACTTAGAATCACACATTCCACTTATCACAAAGCTTATACAAAAAAAACATATATCCAAAAATCGAGAAACTTAAAAAAGAAATCAAATTACCATACATGAACGAATCTGATAGCAATGAGGACTGGACATGGATTCTTAAAAGAAGGAAACCATATACGACCATCAAGACCTGTAGCAAGCCATATAAAATCACAACTTATAATAACAAAGCTTAAACAAACACATATCTACAGATTCAAAAACTAAAAAAGCAACCTAAATACCATGCATCAACAAATCTTGTAGCAACAAAACCTCGACATATACTCTTAAAACACCAAAACCCTAAATGATCACCATTGCATCGGATCTAAAACTGCTAAACTATATAACAAAGTGTTTGTTTTAGAGAGAGGAACTAAACAACCAATATGTGTGTTCTAGAGAGAGGAATTAGACACCTAAGATATAAATTGGTCCAATGAAATACATGTGGCATGATAATGGAGAACATGTGTATACCATGCAGTCAAGGATGGAAACCAAGTGACACCTAATGAAACCCACTATTAAAATTTTTGATCTCTCAAGCCATCAGATCGGGTTGTGAACAATGTCGGCTCAAGTCGCGGCTCCACAATACACACAAGCCGACAACCTCCCTGAAGCCGATCGTCGGCTTAGTGGTTTATGTTGGTGTCTTAGGGATGAGGGGAATTTTAGGTTTTGGGTAGATATTTGGGTGGATAATTGGAGGCTACATGATATATTTCCTATACTTTATCATTTAAATAGAAGGAAGGAGGTTAGCGTAATGGAAAAAGGGGTACAGGTAGATAATCGATGGGTTTAGTAATGGGATTGGGTTAGAAGTATTAGGGATAGGGTAAGTAAGGAGTTTGAGGATCTTATAGGTGTGTTTCAACATGATATGGTCTCTAAAAATTGTAGGGACCGATGGAGATGGTCGGTTGATGAAGACAGTGTGTTCACGGTTAAAGAGTTATCAAGAATGATCGAGAAAAAGATTTTATGTGCGAATAATGGAGGACAAGAAATGATTTGGAATAAGTTGGTGCCTAAGAAGCTAAACATATGCATGTGGAGGGCTTTAAAAGGAAGATTTCTGGTTCGTGTGGAGCTCGATGAAAGAGGTATTGACTTGGATTCGGTTCTTTGCCTATGTTGTAAATATATTGTGTAGGTGTTTACTCATAGTTTGATCACATGTGATTTATCTATGAGTGTGTGGGATAAGATCTTTAATTGGTAGAAGGTGGGAAGCGTTAATGCTTTCTTCTTTTCATCAAATGGAAACATTAACGTCCCCATCTTTCTCTCTCGTGTTTGGCAAGTGATTATTTGGACTGCTGGGTATAACATTTGGAAATATAGAAATGTATGCGTGTTCGGCAACAAGATTTTAAATACTAATAAATTAGTTCAAGATATTCAACTTACAAGTGATGAATGGATCGTCCGAAGATCAAGTAAATTTAAAGAGATAGATTGGCATCAATGGTTGAGGAGACCCAAGGAAAGTTGAGTATAGTAACATGTTAAATCAGTTTCGTATTTCAAGCTTAATGAGGTCTATAGTCAGTTTCTGCTCAAGATCAGGTCTAATGTGCTTCCGTGATTCTCTATCAGGTTTTACCGTGTCTGATTGCATTTTTGTCTGCGGTTGATGTCAACTGGCTGCAATACAGGTACGCAACTGTTGCAGTGTTAAATATAGAGTTGTACATCGTTTGGGCTGGTAACGTTTGTTTTGGGTGGTTAAGGAATCATGTAAGAATATCTTTCTTATGTGTGGTCCTACATCACTTTAGCTCCGGTGGGTCTGCTATTTGTGTGGTCAAATGTTGTGTTGTGAGTGTGTATTTATGTTGACTAGTGAGTTTATTATGATATTGTTGTTTAAATTTGTTTGTTTTCTTCATGTCTTTCTTCTTTTAGTTAGCTTGTTTAATTAAAAAGCATGTTTTGTATCGTATCTTTATTTTTGTTATAAAGTTGTTGTCTTTAAAAAGAAAAAAAACTTCACTTTGACAAATGCTGCTACATAATACTCCGTATTATTTATGAGATAGATGAGATTTTTAGTTTCTATTAAAAGAATTTGTATTTTCCAGTAGTAAATTATATAACAAGTATTGACACCCGTGCTTCGTCACGGCGGGTCAAGTTTATCGTGTTCGATTTGTAAATAGCGTAAAAGTGAGGATAGTTTTCGTAACTTGGTGCATAATTCGAGGGGCTATTTTATAAATTTAAATGATGGGCCAGTTTTTTTATGTGTTTCAGGCTAGTTATGTTATGGTTGACTAAATGAGTTAATGGGGTAAATGGACTAATGCGTTAAATAGGTTAAGTATTAAAAAAAAGACAGTAGTACCTAAATAGATTTATATTAAAAGATAATTTTTGAGATTATACCTTTATTATTAATAGGGAAGATTGCCTCCCCGAGGCAGCTTTTAATGCCCCTACAAACCCGGTTACCCAACCCGACCAGTTTTATGCTATTTCCTCTTTCCCTTCTGCATATCAAAACAAGTAACTAATATGTGTCATTTCCTCCGTGCCTTCTTCCACACACTCTCTTATTCAGTCATACCACCTCAAAAAACACACTGCCAACAAACACACACATACACACACACACACACACAATTAGAGATAAACCACAAGCGGCGAGGTGCTCGGATCTATTTTTTTGGGCAAAAAAACACACACACACAATTAGAGATAAACCACAGGCGGCGAGGTGATCGGATCTTTTTTTTGGGCAAAATTGGAGATGAAAGATGCGAGGTCAGTTTTACTTAAGTCTGACTTTACTGTTTATCATATGGTATAGGAAGTTGCTGAAAAATATTTGAAGTACTGTCAAATGATAAAGAATAGGTAGGGGATTAGAGGAGTATGATATTGCAAAGCAATTGAGAAACAAGCTCAGTGAGGTTTGGTTATACAATTCATTTTGTTAGTAAAAAAACCATGTATGGGGGGTGAAGAGATAGGGTATGACGTTGATCTTGTACTGATCCAAGTAGTAAGATGGCGATCTGTACAAATGAGAGTAAACCGTTAGCCTTACCGCGGGGCAGACCCCACGATTAAGCTCCGGCGTGAGAGTAAGTATACATGTTTGTCAGAGAATAAGAAAATGTCAGAGTATATGTGTGTATTAATGATCAGACAGAGTGTACCTTTTTGGGGTGTGAAATGACCCCTATTTATAGGCAAGCCTAATACTAGGGTTTCCTAATATTTCGCTTGCGACTGTTAGTAGCCGGAGTGGGTCCCTTGTCGGGCAAGGGTCCACGTGTAATCGTGTCTGCGGACGTGAGTATCCTTCCGCAGTCCGTGTTTGTCCGCGGAGGTGCAACGGGTGCGGCTTTAAAAGGTACTCACGTGCGTCTTTGGAATATCCGGAGCGTGACCCCTGTCAGGCTTAGTAGTCCGGCTATTTGTTGTATTGGGCCTGGGCCCATATGCGTATATTATGAACTAAGCCCAGTAAGCTTGGTGTTCATACTATACGTCATCAAGTCCCCCCAGTCTAGTTCGCTTACTGTACGCGGTACAATTATAGCGTGCGGTGAGCATTACTAGACTAGAGTTCCGTGATCAGATTTTCTTTTGTTCCTGCCTTGTTCCGCGTCTTTTGCGTCGTTTTGGCAGTTTGTCGTTGGTTACGTGGGTTCTTCGTGTCCCTTTATCTTCTGCGTGATTTGACCGCCTGGGTCCCACATCCAGCTGTTATCATCATCTTTTTACTTTGCCTTTGTACCGTTGATTGGGAAGTGTCTTGGCACGTGTCATCATCCTACCTTTACCTGACTTAAATATACCATGGGTATAAATAGTCGATTCATGCCCCACTGTTCCTTTTTTCATCTCTTTCACTTTTCCACCATTGTTGACAAATTTCAAGGTTTTTTAGTTGCACAGCCTCTCTTATTCTAGAAGTTCGTTTTCATTCAGGTTAACCTCTTTGCTTCTCTTTTATTATGGGCAGTATTACATCCCTTAAATGTGTTCTTACACAAGAACACCTTGATGCTATTTGTGCAAAATATTTTGTTCCGGAGGAAGTTCATCCTCAATTGCCAAGCTCTGATGCCACTATGCATGAAAGACCAGCTGGTAAAGTTGGAATGTATACCCGATTCTTCGACTATGCCAACTATCGTATCCCGTTTTCTACCTTCTTCGTGTCTGTTCTTACTCACTTTCGCATTCCTAACACAAGTTGATACCATCTTTCGACTAGAAAGAGTGTAGTTGCTATAGGCTGGCTCTTAAATGTTCTATAATGAATAATATTTAATGAAAGCGTGATTATTAAAATTTTCTATAATATGTAATGATATTACATGTACATAATACTGATAACTTCTCTATACATGTGTGTCAAACATTTTGGAGTTCCTGAGAGACCCTTTGATTTACATGAAGATGACACGTCGACTGATCTAGAATTAAGGCTGGAGGCATTCCACATCAGCATGAGTGGTATGTTGCCTTTCCACTTCCCATTTTCTATTACTAAAAGCTAATCCACTCGATTACTCTTCATTTTAACATAGTGCTGCAAATACAGTTTTGCAAAGTTTGTCTTCATGATAAAGCTACCAACCGTTTATTCTAATATGAAATTAGTGGAAATATGGCCATGTTTTTCAAAATTTTCACAACAAGTAAAAATATAGAACGGGTCAGACGAAGTCATTTCGACCTCGCTACACTTCTATAGTCGCGGTTTCTTAAATTTCATAAAAACTAATACTAATACAAGTAAGCACTTCAATTCAAGCATGTCCTTTAGTCATTACAAGCGCTACTTTTATTACTATGCTAATGGGAAAGGGATTTCATTAATGGGTGGGTTGGGTAACACTGCAAGAATCTGATATGGGTTAAACACCGTTGTAAAACGGTTTAGGTCGTAAAAGAGTCGGTTCCTAACTTATTTAATAAACCAGGGAAAAGTTGTGAACTAAAAATGTTTTATTTTAAGGGGTGTCAATTTGTGTTTTTTATGTGTTCTACAAATGATGAGTTTCACACACTTATTTAATTTTATGGGTGATGTTAATGGTGGTGTAGAACGATTTATAGGCTGTAAAGATTTTTATAGTATGATTATTGTGTTAGTTGTAATTCGTTAAGTTAGTTATGAATGATTGGATATTTTAGGGATTAAAATCAATTTTTTCACCAAAACGATGAAGCATTTGCAATGCCTTCTTATTGTTGTTCCTTTGCTATTTTCGCCTGGCTGTCTGTTTATTATGATATAATACTCTTTTTGTTATTACTCCCTCCGTCCCAAAATTATTGTCCCTCGACAAAAAACACACAGTTTAAGAAAAGTGCATTTATTACTGCTTTCTCTTTCTTACTTTTTGACAAAATGACAGTTTTACCCTTAGTTAATTAATTAAAGTCTTCTTTAAAGTTTGTAATATTAATTTCAAACAAAGGTAATATAGTAAACTTCATCAAACTTCTCTATCTATTTTTAGTAGTGGACAATTAAATTGGGACATCCCAAAAAGGAAACGTGGACAATAAAAATGGGATGGAGGGAGTTTATTATAGCCATTGTTTACGTATAATACGCAAAACAATGATTGGGATAAAGTTAGGGTATGATATGAGACTAATCGCATGTTAGGTTTTTCTTGAGTGGTAGGAGCCTCGAGATAAGAGTGTTTGGCTTGAGTCAGGGTAACACTCACATAAGACCAGGGTTTAGTGTGCGCGTACAATGTGGAGAAGATGAACTTGGTCATTCTCATGAAATGCATATGTATTTACAGTAATGCATTTAGGGTTGTGTGTGATCCGACGGTTCTAGATGACACACGTGGTGGTCATCTTATGGAAGAGGCAAGAATGACACGTCACGTGACATCCTTGTTCCTTTAAGATACGAGAATATTTACATGCGACATAATCCATGCATCATAGGGAAATACCTACGACACTACCTCTATGTCAATTAAGTAGCTACATGTGACACTAGTATAATAACGGTTAAAGCAAATGGATGTGAGTCGTTGCTTGGGAATTGATTCCCTAGACAAGGCTTGTTTTGCTTTCAACTCATATTTGCATGAGGAACTGACTTTCTAGTCATAATATATTGGGCCTTTAGCTTGGTGGGCCAACTATGGCCGTATGAGCTTTAGCCATTTGGGCTAAAACTCATATACGCTATCAGTTAGTGTATTGGGTTGTGATAACCCTAAAATTGAGTATGTATTTAAGAGCGTTAT
>BQNB010123769.1:0-20043 GCA_026074375.1 Tanacetum coccineum
GACCATCTGTGATCTGCATGTGCAAGGGCAAAAGCAAGAAGAAACCCCACAAACCTAAATCTGAAGACACCAACCAAGAAAAACTCTATCTTTTGCACATGGATCTTTGTGGACCAATGCGTGTCGCAGGTGTTAATGGAAAGAAGTACATCCTCGTTATTGTAGATGATTACTCTCGATTTACATGGGTTAAGTGCTTAAGGTCAAAAGATGAAGCTCCAGGTTTCATAATCAAGTTTCTTAAGATGATCCAAGTGCGGCTTAAAGTACTTGTCCAACGAATTAGAACAGATAATGGAACTGAATTTGTTAATCAAACTTTGCGTGAATATTATGAGAAGGTTGACATCTCTCATGAAACATCTGTTACTCGCTCTCTATAGCAAAATAGTGTCGTTGAAAGACGTAATCGTACGCTAATTGAGGCTGCCCGCACAATGTTGATTTATCCAAAAGCTTCGTTATTCTTATGGGCAGAAGCAGTTGCTACCGCATGTTACACCCAAAATCGTTCCATCGTACGTCTTCGTCACGGCAAAACACCATATGGCTTTTACATGACAAACTTCTCGACTTATCATTCTTCCATGTATTTTGTGCACTCTGCTATCCGACAAATGATAGTGAGAACTTGGGTAAGTTACAACCGAAGGCTGATATTGGTATTTTCATTGGCTATGCACCCACAAAGAAAGCATTTCGAATTTACAACTGACGTACCAGACGTATTATCAAAACAATTCATGTAGACTTTGATGAGCTGACTGCAATGGCTTCTGAACACAACAGTTCAGGACCCGGGCTTCATGAAATGACTCCTGCAATAATCAGTTCAAGACTCGTACCAAACCCTCCTTCTTCAACACCATTTGTACTACCTTTGAGAACTGATTGGGATCTTTTGTTTTAACCGCTGTTTGATGAATTACTCACCCCTTTACCAAGTGTTGATCACCCAGTCCCTGAAGTCATTGCTCTAATTGATGAAGTAGTTGCTCTAGTTCCCGCTGTATCAACCGGTTCACCTTCCTCAACTTTTACCCGAGACTTGAAAACAAGCAGAAGAGGGCTAAAACAGCCTCGCAAAGTTTTGAAAACTGCACACAACGGGTACCGACACACAAAAATAATTAAATTTATTTTTAATTATCACTATTTATTTAATAAAAATATTAAATAAAATTATTTAATATTTTACTTATTTAAGCGTTGTTGATAACGCGAATATCCGAGTTAAAATTTCTTTTTATTTTTAACCAAGTCACAAAATAAATAACAGATATTTATTTTAAATGTTATTTATGAAATATTATCAAGTAAATACTCATTTTTATCAGAAAAATAATTTGGAAAACAATGGCGCAAGTTTCGTATTTTGAATCGTCCGATAAGTGGCTCAAACGAGTCCCGAACCGTTATTTAGCGAAAGTTACACTTTTGGTCCCTGTGAAATATTTACACAATTTACCTTAAACTATTTTAACTTGTCACATTTAATTGAAAGTTTTAATATATATATAAAAGTTTATATTTTTTTTCATTTTCATTCAATCTTTATGAAATATACACACACACACATATAAAACACTCTCCTTCTCTCCCAACTATTTTCCGGCGCCACCGCCGGCCACCACCTCCGGCCACCGTCACCGCCGCCGTGCCGCCGCCGGAAAACTTTTCCGGCGACTTTTTCCAGCGAACCCAAAAATTACAAAAAGATAGATCAAGCCCGGAGCTACCCGGTCCGCACCACCACGCGCTGTCACGCGTCGTCACCACCCCAACACCAACACAGCCGCCACCACCACCGCGACATCAACACCACCACCACGACAGCACCATCCCCATTATCATCATAACACCACCATCCCCTCACCCACGTGCCTCCACCGATCACCACGCACCACCACACCGACGCCACCACCATCATCATCATCACCATCGCATCGTTATCATCACCACCACCAAGATAGGGTGCGTTTGGCTTTGGTCTCCGCCGTATAGGGTGCGGATGGGTTGTAGAATAAGCCCAAAAAGGGGTGTATGTTTTGGTGGTCTAGCCGACCACCATTAAGAGGTGCGTCCGGTTTGGGTTAGCACAAAAAGGGGTGTTCGTTGGTTGATGTTTGTCACCGAGACCACCACCATAAGGTGGGGTTCGGTCGGAACCGCCGCTGCCACAGCCGCACCATGGCGGTGCCGGCTCGTGGTGGTTTGGGGTTTGGTTTTGATAAAAACACCACAAGGGTGTGTTTGTTTATGTGGTATACACCACATCAGGGTGCGTTTTGTTTGATCGAAACACCCACGAGGGTGCGTCGGATAAATGGCAGCAGGGGGGGTTGGTTTGACGGTGCACCATCATGGGGTCCGTTTGGTTGAAAAATGACCCACAAGAGGTGCGTTTGGTTGGCTGCCACCACCACCAGGGTGCGTTTGGCAGCCACCGCAGTGGTTGAGTTTGGCAGATTAAGGAGCATTTGGTTTGTTAAATAACAAATAAAGGTGTGTTTGGTTTGGCAGTTTTTCCAAACAGGTGCGTTTGGTTGGTCTTAAGCACCAAAGGGTGCGTTTGGCTTAAGCCGAAACCCACAAAGGGTGTGTTTAGTTGGCTGCAAAACAGCCAAAAGGGGTGCGGTTGGTTTATCACCACAAAGGGTGCGTTGGTTTTGTTCTTAACACCGAAATGGGTGCGTTTGGTTTTATAGAAAAACAACTAGGGCACGTTTGGTTGGACAGAAAACGACATAGGGTGCATGTGGGTTTAGAGAAGACAACAAATGGGTTTGTTTGTTTGGTTTAGCAGAAAAACCGTAGGGTACGTTTGGAATAGCAGAATCACGACATAAGGTTTCGTTTGGTTTATAAAAGAATCGACCAATAAATATATCATAAGAATTTGATAAATATAAAAACCGGATATATTTGGTGGTTTAATGGTTAAATAAATATGATAAATTATTACTTGTTTAGTTTATATATAAATATGTATATATACATTTAAAACACGCGGTTTGTTGAAAAGTGGGAAAACGTTAAGTTTTATAAATATGGGGAAACGTTATATAAACGGGAAAGTCATGATGAAACTTATATAATTTCCTAATAATTATTAATGTTTTACTAAACTTTATTATTTTAGAAACCGGTAAAGGAGACTAAGTTATATTTTAAAGATATATTAAAATATAACTATACGATAACCCGACAACGAACGAAAACTATACTTTTACAATGAGGCAACTATTTTAGACACGACCCGTCGAGGAAACGAAATATAAGTTTATAAAATAGTCATAAAATTTATTTATAATTGTCAGCTAGAAGATAACATAATACTTATGGTAAAAGCTTTATAAACATCGTTTAACTTAATTGGTAATCTTAAAACGTACGATTACGTTTATACAAGGACTTTTTATTTAATTAAGCGGTGATTTCAGAAAACGGGTTAAACTAATTGGTTCAATTATTTACTCACACTTATTATATAATACTTGCAAAGCATTATATACTTCACGAAAATCTTTGGATTGTTTGACTTTATTATATAATTCACGGTACGAGTTATATAATGGTTTATTTTTCATATGTAATATATACAAAATATATTACATACTTTGAGTTTATCTTTCGATTCATTTTATTTAACCAACCACCAAACTATTACCACTTGGAAATCTAAATCTTTTGTCAACGTGTCGCGTTGACGTAACCATTCATCGGGAAACCCAAATTCATTATCCTAGGCTAGTGGGACTTAGCAGTTAAGTTAAGCTGCAACTTCTTGATCGAGCCGCTTCGTCTTCCGTTGTGTCGGGCATATCAGATGCCTATCTGTCAATCGTTCTACATCATCGAGGTGAGTTCATAACCTCGCTTTTCAATCTTTTGAATGTTTATAAACCCGCGAGGGGGAACATGCTTGTTTACAAATGCATTTACATGGTTGATTACAAATTGGTTTATATACTCATTTATACATCTCGCGAGGAGATACAATACTTGGTTTAGTTTTTGAACGTAAACACATACTATACTTTTATGATTACGGATTAGCTCTGGTTGTATGTTATAAAGTGATTCAATGCTGAGGGTGCCCAGGTGGGGGCATCCGGTGTAGGCACACGTAAAGTAGTTCAATGTTAGTGTGTCCATTGGGGGCATCCGTGTAAGGCACACGGTAAAATACATTCAATGCTGAGCGGGTGTCCCATTGGGGGGGAATCCGTTGTAGGCACATGGTAAAGTAAATTCCAATGCTGAGGGTTTCCCAGGTGGACATCCGGTGTAATAGCACATGGCAATTATTTCTGTTAGCCCAACAGATTTCATGAGCCTTAAAGTAATCGTAATCATTGTTTTATAACTCACATGGATATTTACCCGTGCCATGAATAAAGTGCAATACATCTTGAAACAATTTGGTGACATTAAATTGGTCCAAGGCATTGTATTTATAAAACTTTTGGGATATAGATTGGTACTTTTGGTGACATTAAATTGGTCATACGCATTCTTATAAATCTTTAGGATAAGATTAGACTATTTATAGTGACTATAAAATGTGTCGGCATTCTTTAAAAATCTTTTGGGATTTTTAACATGGTACTTGTGATGACACAAAGGACAAATACATTCATTTGAAACATACATTCATACTAAACTAACCTATGACCTCACCACCTTTTATGTTGACCGTTTGTAAGCATTTTTTTCTCAGAAGAGATATAGATACTTGGCTTACATGAAGTGCAATTGGAGTCAATACAACAAGTTATTTCGATGGTGTGCAATTATGGGGACAAATGTTATATCAATTTCAAGGAAATCAACGAGATTATTTTTCAAACGACACATTTAGAGGTCGTTCTCTTGTATCTAGCGCTGTGCATTATGAAGTAACTCCCCCGAACATACTTCCGCTGCGCCCACGCATTTTTTTTGGGGTGGTTACAGATTGGATCAGAGTCCCTGGTTATAGAGAATAGGTTGCATTATTTTTCACCTAGACTATAACCTTTTTCACAAAACAATGCATCACATCAAACTTTTTCAAGTGCATACAAGCAACTTGCTTATGTGCTTAACATTACGTGCTGCACTTAAGATGCTTAACGGTGACATACATAAATATAATATATATATGCTTGCATTCCTTTCCGCGTACAAACTACATCGTAACCTTAAATTATAAAGAGTTATTAATAAATACCAGAATATTTTTAAGACAAATTGTGGGTTGCACAATGGTCTCAATCTACTCTTCAAAACATTGTGAGTTGCTTAATGGTCTCACTTCGTGTCTCATACATTGTAAGTTAAACCATGGTCCCTCTAATAAAATTACTTTCCTTCATAGCTTTATACAATAAGTATTACACGAAGACCGTTATAAATTTTGTTTACATGGAATTATGTATCAATTTAAGGATTACAAGTCTTGTAATGGGGGACGGGACTTGTAAATAAAGGATTGGATATGATAATTGCTATTTAAACAAAACCGTCACAGTCTTTTTACATGGATTTCTGCGTGAATCTAAGATATAGACAGTCTTGTATGTGGCGTAGACTTTTAATATTATGATTGAACGAAATTTCTACGGTAACTCGTTATAGGGGGTAGGACCTTCATCGTTTTACTCTAACCGAGTACTACATCAACTATTTTTAACACTATGTCCGTTCATCAAAAAACCCTGATTGTTTTACTCCCTGTCTCCGAAGACGAGTTTGGAACACTCGTCCCATACTCATTAGAGCACATGCATCGTCATGTCAACCACCTTGAAGGTTATGAGAGTACGCGTATTGCACCGGGAATTATTAAGTAGGAGGATTTATGATCTGTTTATTTGAAAGGATTGGGACGCCTTTTCAGTTAAATAAATAAATTATAAATCACCGAACCATAAGTTTATCAATTGATTATTTACATAAATTAGGACGCTTCTTTATGCAAATAATGAATTATAAATGAGTGGGCTTAATGGTATCCGATATGACACGAGTATGAACCTAAATTCGAAAATCGCCAGAATCTGTTGAAAAGGGTCTAGAAACACAATCGTGTTCTACCACTCGACAGAATCGTAAGGCCTCATTTGGAACTACCTTATCTCATTCTTGAGTTATTACTCTTGCCGTTGCCAATCCTCGCAATCATGAACTGTTCGTGGAACTAACAGACTTGTTACACACTTGAGCTAATGGAGCTGATTCATCGAACTAACGACTGAGTACCATAATCCGCCGATTATCGCATAAGCTCTCTCGCGAGCTCCTCTCATTTATTGAACTTTATTCTGGGGATATTGTTTCTCGGAGGGTCTTCACCCTCTGTATCCCATCACCGTTTGTCATAGTTATCGTCGTTATGGTTGCTGTTGTTGGGTCCTGGAGTGGTCCCAGATTGTACAAACTTTATCAACTAAGTGATGAAACCCACCTTAAACAAGATCAGCATACGTCGATATAGTATTCAGTTGAATCACTCATTGCAGACAAATAATACACCAATTTAAGTCATAGTATTAATTAAGTACTGCCAAGTAAGTTGAGTACTTACATCCATAAGCCACGTTGATGTGAATCATCAAACATTACAGATAGCAGAAACGAGACTCTGTCTTAGGACATTTATGACTTTATATAGACATAACCACGCGACTACACTTTCTCTTTTGATGTGTTCGCTACTAAGAGGCTTTCTTCATAAAGCGTTTATACCAGTTATAAACCTTGAAACGATGTTTCCCTAAGATACCTATTCTAATGGATTGAATATCCTGGTCAACCTAGCCGAAATTTAGGTATATTAAGAGGTGTCGAAACACCAGATATTGCTGAATGAAGTTATCAGCGTCATGTTCAACGGGTTTAGTAAATCTTAAGTCTTTTCTTAGACACACTAAGCGGATAACACAAATTTAATCTCGGGACGAGATTTCTTTAAGGGGTAGGTACTGTGACATCCGAGAATTTTCGGATTTTTAAGATAACAATTTTACCTCTTTGACTTTTAGGTCTGGCTTGACTTACAAGAACAACCATCTAAATCGCGTTTTCACGTCTCGGACCCTAAAGCAATTCGATGTGAAACGACATTCCTGACAACTTTTCAGTTTTGCCCGAGACCTGGAAACGAGCCGAAAAGGGCTAAAACAGCACCGCAAACATTTTTCGAACAATATACAACGCGGACACACAAAAACAATTAAATTTGTTTTTAATTATCAGTATTTATTTAATAAAAATATTAAATAAATTAGTCATCATTTTTTTTATGAAAAGCGTTGTGGATAACGCGAATATTCGGGTTGAAATCCATTTTTATTTCGGACGAAACGAAACCGGTTCACAAAATGAACAACAGATATTTTATTAAATATTATAAAATATTTATGAAACATTATCAAGTAAATACTCATTTTTATCAGAAAAATGATTCGGAAAACAATGGCGCAAGTTTCGAGAGTTGAATCGTCCGTTAAGTCGCTCAAATGAGTCCCGAACCGTTTTTATAAAAACTATAATAAAAATGTTACACTTTAACCCCTCAACTATTTTAAATTCTCACTTTTAATATAAAGTTTTACTATATATATAATTTATATACAAAAATTTCATTTACATCTCAATATATACACACACAATATAATAACACTCTCTCCTCCTCACTTTATCCGGCCACCGCCCCACCACCGGCGCCGCCGCCGGATTCCGACCACCGCCACTCCGCCGCCGCCGGAAAACTTTTCCGGCGGGATTTTTCCGGCGACTCCAAAAATACTCCCCATCTTCCGATCTATCCAACCCGCTACTTCACTCTCTTTCACGCGCCACCACAACCATCCACCCACCGCCGTCGTCATCTCCACGACGCCACCACCCCTCCGCTGTCACCACCGTCTCGACACACACCAACCACCACCATAAAGGGGTGTTTATTTTCGGTGGTAAAACCACCACCACAGCAGGTGGTTCGTTTCGGGTTAGCCACCACGCGGGGTGGGTTTGGTTCGGACAGGAAGCCGCAAGGGGAAAGGGGTGTTCGAGTTGTGGGTTCGCTGCGTCGGGCTTGGTTCTAGTATCGCCCCACTAAGGTGTGTTTTGGTTTGATATTAGGCACCAAGGGTGCGATTGGCAGCAGGGATCACCACAAGGGTGGGTTTGTTTCGTGTTATAAATACCGAAAAAGGGTGCGGTTGGTTGAGGGTTTCGCAGCGGGGGTGTTTGTTCGTGGTGGTTCTCCCCACCGTAGGGTGCATTTGGGGTGACGAAGGTGTTTATTTGGTTTGTTTAAGAAATAGGTGCGCCGGGTTTGGCTGTGGTTTTCCACCACAGCGGGGTGCGTTTGGTTTGCGTGTGGGTTTGAAATAAGCACCACGAAGGGTGCGTTGGGTTGGGGTAAACAGCCGGGGGAAGGTGTTTGTTTGGCTGTTATAAACAGCCGGGAGGGTTGGGGTCTCGGGGTGGTGGTAAGCCCCGAAAAGGGTGCGTTTGTTCTTTGTTCGCGGGTCAACAGCAGCAGCGGAGGGGGGGTGTCGGTTCGGGCTGTGGGACAGCCGGGTTGACAGCCAGGACCAGCCGGGGGGTTGGGATTCGGGTCAGCCGCCATACGAGGGTGCGGGTTGGTTTGTATCAGATTAGGGTGCGTTTGGCTTAACGGGTTTGCATAAAGGGGTGTTTGGTTTGTTAAATAACACAAAAAGGGTGCGTTTGGTTTGTGTGAAAATCTAATAGGGTCCGTTTGGTTTGGCAGTTTATGCCAAACGAGGGTGTTTGGTTTGGCAGTTTATGCCAAACGGGGGTGTTTGGTTTGGCAGTTTATGCCAAACGGGGGTGTTTGGTTTGTAGAGAGAGAAGCGAAGGACGTGTTTTGGTTTAAGCCGGAACTAACGAGGAAACAACGAGGGTTCGTTTGGTTATATATATCAAAACAACGAACATAACGAAAGGTTTTTATAAATATTAAAAAACCGACAAATCTTATTGGTGTAAAAAATCGGTTAAATAAATATAATATTTATTAAATGAATTAACAATGAATATAACTTAAAATTTTATTTAATAAAATTTTAACGAGATTTATAAAGTATAAATCGGAACAAAAGGGTGGTTAATGGTTATATAAATACAATATTTATTATTTTGTGAGTTTCGATATCATAACGTGAATATATATGTCATATCTGAAAAACGCGGGAGTTGGAAAAATGGAAACGTGAATACTTGCAACATATATATTATATCTAGAAAACGTGAGTGTTTGAAATATTAACACGTTAACAATTGCTAACATATATTGAATATAGGAAACGTAAAGTTTTTGCAAAAATGGAAATGTTATATAAACGGAGAATTCATGATGAAATTTATATAATTTTCTATATTGCGATTCACTAAAACTTATATTATTTTAGAAACCGATAAAGAGACTAAAGTTATATTTTAAAAGATATTAAAATATAACTATACAATAACCTGACAACGGACGAAAACTATATTTTTACATTAAGATGACTGTTTTAGATACGACTTGTCAAAGAAACGAAACATAATTTATAAAATATTAATTTATATTTTATAATGGTTACGAACGGGTACAAACATCGGTTGTTTAATTTATAACCTTAAGACATTTGTCTGCTTTTATTCAAAGTCTGTTACCAATTGAATTGCTGTCGAAATAATTGGGTTTAATTATTTATTCACACATTTTATATAATACTTGCAAATTATTATATACTTTTCATAAACCTTCGGGTTGATCGTTTTTATGATATAACTCACGGTATGAAGCATATAAGAGTTATTTTTTTATATGTAATATATATGGAATATATTACACACTTTGGGTACATTTTCAATTTATTTATTTAACCAACCACCAAACCATTACAATGTTAAATCTAAATCTTTATCAACGCGTCGCGTTGACATAACAATTCACCGGGAAACCCAAACACATTATCCTAGGCTAGTGGGACTTAGCCGTTAAGTTAAGCTGCATCTTACTCAGCAGCTCCGCTGTCCGTTCGTATTGTGCATAATAATGCCTATCTGACAATCCATTCCCTTCATCATCAAGTGAAATTAGATGCCTACCAATCAATCGTTCTTCAAACATTCAGTGAGTTCCATAGCCCATGTTTTACATGTTTTACATATATTTTGGGGTGAGAACATGCTTTTTTTACAACATCAATTACTGTTTGATTAAAACTCGTTTACGTGCTCATTTTCAACTCCGTCTGCATACATTTTTAACAAACGCATTTTTACATGGTTGATTTTCCTGTTGGTTACATACTCATTTATATATCTCGCGAGGAGATACAATAACCTGTTTAGTTTTTAAAACGGAAACACATACATAAGTTGGTGTAGGGATTAGCTCCGGTTGTAATGTTGCAATATTCAATTCTGATGGGTTCGGGTGGGGACATCCGTGTAGGCACATGACAAGTGATCTATGCTGAGGGTGTCCGGGTGGGGACATCCGGTAGGCACATGTCAAGTAATTCAATGCTGAAGGGTTCCAGGTGGGGGACAACCCGGTGTAGGCACACGTCCAATATCTCATGCTGAGGGTGTCCAGGTAAGGACCATCCGTTGTAAGCACATTGGCCCATTGTTTATGTTAGCGACTTAGTTTCATGAACTTAGAGTAATGGTAATCATGGTTTTTATACCACACTGACTAAAGTAGCATACATAATTTATGGATATTTGTGATCCAACTTTGACACGTACATTTTAGGACTATTTGGGGATAGAAATGGTCTTGCATATTTTACAGCTAATTGATTTCTAAAAATCATACGTACATTTTGGAAGGACGTTTAAGGATTTAAATGGTCACACAATTATTTTATGATACTGTAGGGAGACAGTAGTCACTAAACGTTTTTATATGACACTGTAATGATACAGTGGGCAGATACATTTATTGGAACTAACGTTTGTATTTACAGAAACCTATGAACTCACCAACTTTATGTTGACCTTTTTAAGATATGGTTTCTCATGGAAATTATATGCTCGGAATTTCTTGAAGTACATATGGAGTCTAACAATTCAAGCTTTTCATTGTGAAGCAATTAAGGACAAATGGATATTAAATTCAAGATTTTGATTCTAAATCAGACGAGATTGTTTTAACAAACGACACTTAGAGGTCGTTCTCTTGTATCTAGCGCTGTGTATTATGAAGTAGCACCCCAAGTGGTATTCTGCTGCGTTGTTGTAATTTTGGGGGTGTTACAGATTGGTATCAGAGCACTGGCTATAGAGAACTAGGTTGCAAATTTTATCCTAGACTATAGTCCGTTTTCCACAAATAATTGCATTTCACACAAACATTTTCAAAGTGCATACACGCTACTTGCTTATGTGCTTACATTACGTGCTGCATTAAGTGCTTACGTGGCATACATATATATAATATATATATGCTTGCATTCCTTTCGCGTATATCGTACGCTTATTTATATAAGAATTATTATATAAATACCAGAATATTTTTAAGACATTGTGAGTTATACAATGGTCTCATTCTACTCGTCAGACATTGTGAGTTATACAATGGTCTCATTCTACTCGTCAGACATTGTGAGTTATACAATGGTCTCATTCTACTCGTCAGACATTGTGAGTTATACAATGGTCTCATTCTACTCGTCAGACATTGTGAGTTATACAATGGTCTCATCTTGCTTCTTAGACATTGTGAGTTATACAATGGTCTCATTTTACTTCCTAGACATTGTGAGTTGCACAATGGTTTCATTTCGTCCTCGGGCATTGTAAGTTAAACAATGGTCTCTAAGGACATTAATTTTCTTCATAGCTTTATACTATATTGTATTACACGAAGACCGTTATAATTTTTGGTTACATGGGATTATGTATAAATCTAAGTATTACAAGTCTTGTATAGGCGGGACTTGTAATAGGAGGATTTATATGATAATTGCTATGTTGACTGGTTCATCGAGACTTTTACCTGGTTTACTCTAACCAAGGTACTCATTTACTATCTTGAACTCTATGTTGATCTCGCCTGGCAGTTTTACTCCCAGCTTCCAAAGACGAGTTTGGAACACTCGTCCCATACTCATTAGAGCACATGCATCGTCATGTCATCCATCAACTTGAAGGTTATGAGAGTACGCGTATTGCACCGGGAATTATTAAGTAGGAGGATTTATGATCTGTTTATTTAAAAGGATTGGGACGCCTCTTCATTTAAATAAATAAATTATAAATCACCGAACCATAAGTTTATCAATTGATTATTTACATAAATTAGGACGCTTCTTTATGCAAATAATGAATTATAAATGAGTGGGCTTAATGGTATCCGATATGACACGAGTATGAACCTAAATTCGAAAATCGCCAGAATCTGTTGAAAAGGGTCTAGAAACACAATCGTGTTCTACCACTCGACAGAATCGTAAGGCCTCATTTGGAACTACCTTATCTCATTCTTGAGTTATTACTCTTGCCGTTGCCAATCCTCGCAATCATGAACTGTTAGTGGAGCTAACAGACTTGTTACACAATTGAACTCCTGGAGCTGATTCATCGAACTAATGACTGAGTACCATAATCCGCCGATTATCGCATAAGCTCTTCCGCGAGCTCCTCTCAATTATTGAAATTTATTCTGGGGATATTGTTTCTCGGAGGGTCTTCACCCTCTGTATCCCATCACCGTTTGTCATAGTTATCGTCGTTATGGTTGCTGTTGTTGGGTCCTGGAGTGGTCCCAGATTGTACAAACTTTATCAACTAAGTGATGAAACCCACTTAAACAAGATCAGCATACGTCGATATAGTATTCAGATGGATTTACTCATTTCAACAAACAGTTATTACCAAATTTTAAGTCATAGTATTAATTAAGGTACTGCCAACAATTGATTACTACATCCATAAGCCACGTTGATGTGAATCATCAAACATTACAGATAGCAGAAACGAGACTAATGTCTTAGGATATTTATACTTTTATGTATACATAACCACGCGGACTACACTTTCTCTTTATGATGTGTTCGCTACTAAGAGCCTTTCCTTCATAACGTTTATACCAGTTATAAACCTTGAAACGATATACCCAAATACCTATTCTAATGGATTGAATATCCTGTGTCAAACCAAGCAGAAAAAAAAAGAAAAATTAGGTATATTAAAATGTGTCGAAACCCAGATATTGCTGAATGAAGTTAATCAGCGCATGTTCCAACGGGTTTAGAAATCTTTAAGTCCTTTACTTAGACACACAAGCGATAACACAAAATTTAATCTCGGGACGAGATTTCTTTAAGGGGTAGGTACTGTGACATCCGAGAATTTTCGGATTTTTAAGATAACAATTTTTCCTCTTTGACTTTTAGGTCTGGCTTGACTTACAAGAACAACCATCTAAATCGCGTTTTCACGTCTCGGACCCTAAAGCAATTCGATGTAAAACGACATTCCTGACAACTTTTCAGTTTTGCCCGAGACCTGGAAACGAAAAAAAAGAAAAAAAAAACGAGCCGAAAAGGGCTAAAACAACACCGCAAACATTTTTCGAACAATATACAACGCGGACACACAAAAATAATTAAATTTTGTTTTTAATTATCAGTATTTATTTAATAAAAATATTAAATAAATTAATCGTCATTTTTTTTAAAAGCGTTGTGGATAACGCGAATATTCGGGTTGAAATCCATTTTTATTTCGGACGAAACGAAACCGGTTCACAAAATGAACAACAGATATTTTATTAAATATTATAAAATATTTATGAAACATTATCAAGTAAATACTCATTTTTATCAGAAAAATGATTCGGAAAACAATGGCGCAAGTTTCGAGAGTTGAATCGTCCGTTAGGTCACTCAAATGAGTCCCGAACCGTTTTTATAAAAACTATAATAAAAATGTTACACTTTAACCCCTCAACTATTTCATATTTTCACTTTTAATATAAAGTTTTCATATATATAATTTTTATATACAAAAATTTCATTTACATCTCAATATATACACACACAATATAATAACACTCTCTCTTCCTCACTTTATCCGGCCACCGCCCCACCACCGGCGCCGCCGCCGGATTCCGGCCACCACCACTCCGCCGCCGCCGGAAAACTTTTCCGGCGGGATTTTTCCGGCGACTCCAAAAATACTCCCCATCTTCCGATCTATCCAACCCGCTACTTCACTCTCTTTCACGCGCCACCACAACCATCCACCCACCGCCGTCGTCATCTCCACGACGCCACCACCCCCTCCGCTGTCACCACCGTCTCGACATCAACACCAAACCACCACCATTAAGGGGTGTTTATTTTCGGTGGTAAAACCACCACCACAGCAGGTGGTTCGTTTCGGGTTAGCCACCACGCGGGGTGGGTTTGGTTCGGACAGGAAGCCGCAAGGGGGGGGGGGTGTTCGAGTTGTGGGTTCGCTGCGTCGGGCTTGGTTCTAGTATCGCCCCACTAAGGTGTGTTTTGTGTTATGAATATTTAGCACCAAGGTGCGATTGGCACAGGGATCACACAAGGTGGGTTTTTGTTCGTGTTTATAAATGACCGAAAAAAAAGGGTGCGGTCGGTTTGAGGGTGGGGTTTCGCAGCGGGGGTGTTTGTTCGTGGTGGTTCTCCCCACCGTAGGGTGCATTTGGGGTGGCGAAGGTGTTTATTTGGTTTGTTTAAGAAATAGGTGCGCCGGGTTTGGCTGTGGTTTTCCACCACAGCGGGGTGCGTTTGGTTTGCGTGTGGGTTTGAAATAAGCACCATGAAGGGTGCGTTGGTTTGGGGTAAACAGCCGGGGGAAGGTGTTTGTTTGGCTGTTATAAACAGCCGGGAGGGTTGGGGGTCTCGGGGTGGTGGTAAGCCCCGAAAAGGGTGCGTTTGTTCTTTGTTCGCGGGTCAACAGCAGCAGCGGAGGGGGGGTATGTCGGGTCGGGCTGTGGGACAGCCGGGTTGACAGCCAGGACCAGCCGGGGGGTTGGGATTCGGGTCAGCCGCCATACGAGGGTGCGGGTTGGTTTGTATCAGATTAGGGTGCGTTTGGCTTAACGGGTTTGCATAAAGGGGTGTTTGGTTTGTTGAATAACACAAAAAGGGTGCGTTTGGTTTGTGTGAAAATCTAATAGGGTCCGTTTGGTTTGGCAGTTTATGCCAAACGGGGGTGTTTGGTTTGGCAGTTTATGCCAAACGGGGGTGTTTGGTTTGGCAGTTTATGCCAAACGGGGGTGTTTGGTTTAAGAGAGAGAAGCGAAGGACGTGTTTGGTTTAGCGGAACAACGAGGAAACAACGAGGGTTCGTTTGGTTATATATATCAAAACAACGAACATAACGAAAGGTTTTTATAAATATTAAAACCGGACAAATATTTATTGGTGGTTATAATCGGTTAAATAAATATAATATTTATTAAATGAATTAACAATGAATATAACTTAAAATTTTATTTAATAAAATTTTAACGAGATTTATAAAGTATAAATCGGAACAAAAGGGTGGTTAATGGTTATATAAATACAATATTTATTATTTTGTGAGTTTCGATATCATAACGTGAATATATATGTCATATCTGAAAAACGCGGGAGTTGGAAAAATGGAAACGTGAATACTTGCAACATATATATTATATCTAGAAAACGTGAGTGTTTGAAATATTAACACGTTAACAATTGCTAACATATATTGAATATAGGAAACGTAAAGTTTTTGCAAAAATGGAAATGTTATATAAACGGAGAATTCATGATGAAATTTATATAATTTTCTATATTGCGATTCACTAAAACTTATATTATTTTAGAAACCGATAAAGAGACTAAAGTTATATTTTAAAAGATATTAAAATATAACTATACAATAACCTGACAACGGACGAAAACTATATTTTTACATTAAGATGACTGTTTTAGATACGACTTGTCAAAGAAACGAAACATAATTTATAAAATATTAATTTATATTTTATAATGGTTACGAACGGGTACAAACATCGGTTGTTTAATTTATAACCTTAAGACATTTGTCTGCTTTTATTCAAAGTCTGTTACCAATTGAATTGCTGTCGAAATAATTAGGGTAATTATTTATTCACACATTTTATATAATACTTGCAAATTATTATATACTTTTCAAAAATCTTCGGGTTGATCGGGATTTATGATAATAACACACGGTATAGCATAATAAGAGGTTATTTTTATGTAATATATATGGAATATATTACACACTTTGGGTACATTTTCAATTTATTTATTTAACCAACCACCAAACCATTACAATGTTAAATCTAAATCTTTATCAACGCGTCGCGTTGACATAACAATTCACCGGGAAACCCAAACACATTATCCTAGGCTAGTGGGACTTAGCCGTTAAGTTAAGCTGCATCTTCTCGGTCAAGCAGCTTCGTCTTCTGTTCGTATTGTGCATATGAGATGCCTATCGGTCAGATCATTCTTCATCACCAAAGTGAATTAATGCCTACTATCAATAGTTCTTCAAACAACAAGGTGAGTTCATATCCCCAGTTTTACATGTTTTACATATATTTAGGTTAGAACAAGCTTGTACAACTTTCAAATTACGTTGTTGATTTAACCATCGTTACGTGCTCATTTTCAACTCGTCTGCATACATGTTTACAAACGCATTTACATGGTTGATTACCTGTTTGGTTTACATACTCATTTATATATCTCGTGAGGAGATACAATACCTGGTTTAGTTTTTAAACGTAAACGCATGCTATATTTTATGATATGGATTAGCTCCGGTTGTATGTTACAAGTAATTCAATGCTGAGGGTGTCCGGGTGGGGACATCCGGTGTAGGCACATGTCAAGTAATTCAATGCTGAGGGTGTCCGGGTGGGGACATCCGGGGTAGGCACATGTCAAGTAATTCAATGCTGAGGGTGTCCAGGTGGGGACATCCGGTGTAGGCACACGTCAAGTAACTCAGTGCTGAGGGTGTCCAGGTAGGGACATCCGTTGTAAGCACATGGCCATTGTTTATGTTAGCGACTTAGTTTCATGAACTTAAAGTAATGGTAATCATGGTTTTATACACACTTGAATAAAGTAGCAATACATATTTTGGATATTTGTGATCCAACTTTGACACGTACATTTTAGGACTATTTGGGGATAGAAATAGTCTTGCATATTTTACAGCTAATTGATTTCTAAAGATCATACGTACATTTTGGAAGGACATTTAAGGATTTAAATGGTCACACAATTATTTTATGATACTGTAGGGAGACAGTAGTCATTAAACGTTTTTATATGACACTGTAATGATACAGTGGGCAGATACATTTATTGAAACTAACGTTTGTATTTACAGAAACCTATGAACTCACCAACTTTATGTTGACCTTTTTAAGCATGTTTTTCTCAGGGAAATTATATGCTCGGATTTCTTGAAGTGCATTGGAGTCTATACATTCAAGCTTTTCATTGTGATGCAATTATGGGACAAATGTATATTAAATTCAAGATTTTGATTAAATCAACGAGATTGTTTTACAAACGACACATTTAGAGGTCGTTCTCTTGTATCTAGCGCTGTGTATTATGAAGTAGCACCCCATGTGGTATTCCGCTGCATTGTATTTATTTTTGGGTGTTACAATATGTTTTGATGCGTTTTTTTAAGGTCGGAGGTTCGTTCTTCTTGTTGATGTTTACTAGTCGGTTGATATTTTTTTCTTTCTGGAATCAGTAATTTTTGGTCCCATACCAATTGTGCCATGGGAAGTTTGAAATTTCCTCAAAACGTGGTGCTAGAGTTTGGTGTTAGGAAACGTATCTTCTGGGTAGGAGTGCGATTGAAGGTGGCGAAGCGAATTGGGATGTATTCCACGATCCCAAGTTGGAATTAGAGAGTTCTCATTTTACTTTTGATTTAGTACCTCTTTAGTTATGAGAGTGTTGATGTAGTCGTAAGGAGAGAATTGGTTTTGAGATAATAAGGCTAAGATGGTATGCCACGAGAAGGTAGTTAAAATGCCTTGGTAATTTGGAGAGTGCTTAAGGTTCGTGGAGAAAACGAACTAAAGAGGATACGAGGTCTCGTAGGAGTACCAAGGAAGATGAGTTGAGATTATGTGATATCTTTGTAGTATGTGAGCCCTCTAAAGTGTTCCTAAGGAATTAGTAGGTTTTACCCCTCATCGTAGAATGGGATTTCGTATGGAATTAGTACAAGGAGCGACGCCGATTTGCGAAGGCTCGTGTCGTTTGACGTCTTTAGAAAGGCAAGAGGTGTGGAATGATTGCGAGAGTTCTTGTTTTACTTTTGATTTAGTACCTCTTAGTTGTGGGAAGCGTCTGTATTGCTTGGTAGGAAGAAAGGTGAGTAGTTTGAAATGTGCATAGATTATCTCGAGTAGAGTGAGATAGAAAATTCGTATGTAATGTCACCAATGGAGGGTGCACGGGGATGACGTAGCTAGGATTGTTTTTAGGATGCGTAATGGACACGTTCAAGTTTACGGCTATGCCTTTTGGGTTAACCAATGCACTAGCGGTTTTCATGGAGTTAATGAGCCGGGTGTGCATGGCCGTATATAGACAAGCTAGTTAACGTATATATTCGGACGATATTTTAAACCGACCCGAAGTCTAAGGAGGAGTACGAGTCGCACGTGAAGATGATCGTGGAGACACTGAAGGAAGAGAAGATGTACATGAAGTTTTCCAACAACGTGGAAGCTATCTAGATGTGGAAGGAATCAAATAGGTAATGAGCCGATCTTGGCATTGCCGGAAGGAGCAAACGATTTCGTAGTATAATATGACGCACGAAGTAAGGATATGGAAGCATGTTTGGAAAAAGGGAGAAGGTGAATGCTTGTACGCGCGACAACTGAAGGATCTTATAAAGGATTATATGACTAACGTGATAGGTTTTGCACTATAATGCTAGAGGCATTAAGTGAATGAGACGTGGAGAGTGATCTATATGGATCATGAACGTTTCAAACACACTTTCAATCAGAAGGATTGAACATGAGGCGGAGTCGATGGATGAAGTTATTTAGTGAGTATGGTTTCAAGGCCAAGTACTGTAAAACCCCCAAAATCAGATATGCAGCGGAATGGTAACATTGGGGTGCTACGTCAAAGTACAACAATCAATATATAGGAAACGACCTAAAAATGGGGTTTTAAACAAGAACATTCGATGCATTATAGCAAAATCAGAGTTTATACATTAGGTCCCATAAGTTTTGAAAAGAAAAGACATACTACATAAGTTCTTTACACAAAAGCTTAATAATTCCAAAAGACGACATAAGTTTTTATAGATAAAGTTGCATCGAATTTAATTGAAACACAGAATCCGTTTTCATTGATATCCATCACTGCTCCCATCCAAGCTTATATCTGAGGACCTGAAATTAAACATGCTAAAGATCAACACAAAGGTTGAGTGAAGTCATAGGTTTGTAAGTAAAATTATGGACCACAAGATTTAAGTAATGGAGGACTAAGTACATATTCCGAAGTCCAAAAACATGTATTATTACACTAAGCTCATGACCCCGAAGCCTTAACTGTTTTTGCCCCAAGTGGGTAGGGTGTTTGCCAAAACAACCTACAAGTTATTCTAAATGTTAAATGCACCATGGTCAACTTGTGACCAGAAATTCAAGGTGGGGATTGTTAGTCCCGATAGATCTGTTAGATTGGTATCAGAGCCAAGGTTATAGGGAACTGGGTCATTTTCCAAACCTAGTCTATAACCATAAATTTTAAAGATTTTCCTTACTTTTATTTTCAAAATACAGAATCCTTCATCGTTGATCCGATATCCGTGCGCGCATTCCCTGATCCTTACTTGCTCTTTTGGTTATCATTATAGTATTATATAGTTTATATATATTACTTGGTTTAAATTCGAACCCTTGTGTCTATCTTCTAGCGTATTACTACGCATTCGTATCGGTCAAGTATATAAATATTGACCATTCCGATTAATTAATGATTATTA
>BQNB010123770.1:0-20043 GCA_026074375.1 Tanacetum coccineum
GTAATACTTTCTTCATGTTTGAGTTATGCATTCGACCTTTTTGAGTTCTAGTATGGGGTTTTTAAGTCTTAGGCTAGGACAATGGAAACACGGGTAATGGAAAAGACAAGCTATCTTACACAACAACAACACTTATTTATATCACAACTATGGATAAGCATGAGGTGCCTCCCACGAAGCGCTTGTTTAAGGTCGCTATGCTTGACCCGTCACCTGAAATTATTGGACATTAGGGAATGTTTGGAGATCCGGGACTACCAACTGTGGTACGTCCCCTCCAAAGTAGTGCTTAACACGATGACCATTCACTTTGAAGTTTGGCCTGGAGTTTTGAGATAGCTCGACGGTGCCGTACGGGAAAACATGTGTGATAGTGAATGGTCCACATCCTCAGCTTCATTTGGGAATCAGATATCCTAATCTTATCGACTAACGTTTTATCTTTTGGCATACCTCATAAATGGCCTTAGGATTAATGTAATACCCTTCAAAACATCGAGGACGATGTTTAATTCTAGTTTGGGGGGGTATCTTCGATTTGATTGTTGCCTGCAGCATTGTTACCACGTAAACCCGTTTTTACCACCAAAATACCAAAAAAATGAAAAAATTAAAAATTTTCAAAAATATAATAAGTGTTTTGTCACAGTTTTGCTTTTCTTTTGGGTAGAATAAGAATAATTTTTGACTTGATCGGGCGTGTTGAGCCCTAGCTAGTTTTAGGAAGCTTTACGATTTATAGCTTGAATCTTTAAAACTGGAAAGAACGAGAAATTGATAGAGTTAAAATATAAGTTTATGTGCTAAGCAAGATTCTTCTAAAAAAATTTATACGGCGTAACTTGTGGTTTTCTATCCCGTGATTTGTAATCCACCAATCATACGTACTCACTTGAATTTAACTAAGTCAATCGATGTTTTCAGAATAAAGCTTCTATTTGTAAACTTGAGTTTCAAAACGAGATTTTGTAGTAATTTTAAAGATAAATGCCAAAGAAGCATGAATGAAATGTGAAGCAAAAAAGCCATGAATATGAAATTTGCCAATAAGCCTGCGTTGTATAATTATGGAGCAAGTAAAAGATGTGTCGTGATATCCCACTCCGCTAGCAACTGAGGTGGGGGTTCCAACTAGACGTCTTTTAACTTCTTGGATTTGGTGTGTCGTGATATCTACTTGGAAGAAAGGTCTAGGTGAGGGTTCAAACTAAGACACCAATCCTTAGCCATATTAGGAATAAGGTGTCGATGTGATTTCCCACTACGCTAGCAACGGGGTGGGTTTTCAAACTAAGAACATCGGTCGTTGGTTGTGATATCCTACTCCGTTAACCATGAGGTAGGGGTTAAAAACTAAAGCAACGCTATTCCTAAGCTTTAAAGAAAACTTATAGTTATAATGTTGAATATGTTGCAAATAAGTCTATGTTTAAATCTCGAATCATGGTTACGAGGTCTTATAAAGTTGTTGCTTTGTGTTATGATTCATTTTGATTATGATTTGAGAATAAGTTGGTCTATGGTTAACATTAAAATGATTTACAATTCAATCGTATATTCCATGTTGGGAGTTGAAAATTCACAAGTTATAAGTATGAGGCTATCATATAAACTTATATCGACAATGATCTTGTTTAATTTGCTTAGCTTGGAGCTGGTGAAAACCTCGGGGACGTTAAAATTATCCGTCAGGACATCGCGTAGATCCTCTTTTTAAACGGAGCTTCTCATTCTATGATCCCAGTATTACTAAATTAAAGAAAGTCAAACTTGTAAAAAAATGAGAAATCCAAAAATATTTAAGATGTAGTTAGTATTAAATTAGGAATGGTGGAATAACGGGGCTTTCATGTTTAATTCATAACATTGCGTGAGGACACGCAATTTTTTTTAACTAGTTTGGGGGATTTGATAATTGCTTCATTACACATATCTTTTACCTCTAAAAAAACGAGCTTAAATGGACCAAAAGCAGACAAAAAACTGCCAAGGTATGTTTGTATTGGCATTTGTTATTGTGCGCAGTGGATATCATCAAAAAGACAGAAAACCAAGCCAAAATGACAAACTGAGCTTGGAATGGAAAAGTCTGTGCAAAATCAAGGCCAAAGTCAAGAAACGCCAATGTCAGGAGTCAAACAGAAGAAATAGCAGTCAAACCTCCGAAGTCGGAACTGAAGAATACTATTGGATGCAATCTTACCATCTGATGGGCCGAGAAAGCCCAATAGTATAACCTATGAAGACTGTGAAAGACCAAATGGGCCCTCAATCAATATACTAACAGCCCATTTTGTGTGCAATTGACAAAGATGTGAAGACCTTGAAGGCCGATCCTCGCCTTGAACAGACCATCGCAGACATTGCTCCACACAAAAACAACCACCCTTATTGGGTTGAAAAAGCCCAATAACAAACCTGTACCTTATTGGGCCTTAAAAAGCCAATAACATAAGGCTAAAACTATTGGGCCCAGACACACTCATGGGCCAATACAAACCCACAAGCCAAAGGGCCAACACAAAACCCTAGCCCAAAAACACTTTTTTTTATAAAAACTCAAGGACCAAAAATGTAAATTTTAAAAACCTTGTTTTATAATTAAAAATGATAAAAATAAAGAAAAGGGCCAAAAATGCCAAAGTTTGAAAGTTGTTTTAAAAAAAAGAAAAAATAGAAAAATAAAACACAAGGGCTGTTTTGCAATTTATCAAAACCTCTTTTTTCTTTTAGTTATAAAAACTAGGGACATTTTTGCATTTATCAAAGAACTCTTCTTTTCTTCTTAGATATAATAAACGGAAAGGGCTTGCTGTTCACTTTCAAAGTATATATACTGTTTTGGCTTAAAAAGAAGTGAAAAGAGAGAGAGAGTTGAGGGACTATTGTTGCATCTTTTTCATTCTTTTCTTTTAAAACGAACCAGCAACAGGGTACTGTAAACCCCCTTGGCGCCAAAACCATACCACCCCTTCCCCACGGTTTCAAGCCCAAACCACCTCCCAAGTACCATTCCCAGCTCACCCTCACCAATTCCCACCTCCCCATTACCCATATACCTTTCCAGTTCGACAATCACACAACCCGAAGTCCCCTTCAATGGTGAGATTAATGAGAGAAGCAACGAAGGCTGGCTTACCTTGGGATACATTGCACTCTCACAACCAGCTTATCCCAAGACCTAGAGAAGCCTTTGGACTTGTATAAAAGGAAAGAGAACAAGCCAAGAAAAAAATCATCCCGTTTTTTACTTTCTTAGCTAAAATTTAATTAAGCTTGCTTTAAAATTGTTGTACTCAGTTATTTTTTTAGTTTTTGTTGTAATACTTGCAGTTTTAATAGAAGTTAAGAGTGTTTGAGAAAATTGCTATTGTCGAAATTTAAAATATCATTCAAGTTGTTTAATTCTGTTTAGATTGATTAAATGTGTGTTAAAAGTTATTAAAATGAGCTTGTAATCAATTATATCTACCTCCTTTCACCCAAAAACCAGTTAAAAAGCCTTTTTTATAAAATAAGGGGGTGTTTGGTTTAGTCTCAAAATGGGTCAAAATTGGGTTATCATGGGTTGTAACCACTCAGCCAACTTTGGCTGAGTGTGTGTGGTTTATTAAGCCACCTTAATCACCAATTTTAGTTTGAAAATAAGTTTTTAAGTCTTTTCTATATTCTGTCAAAATTTAACTAAGCCAAAATGAGCTTAAGTGCTCAAGCTGCTTATGCAGCTTAAGCACACTTTTGTTGTGCTCTTTGTTGTTGTTTCTAGCCATTTACCCACCCTCCTTGTTCTGTCCTTTTAAATCTCACCAAGCATAAGTCCAAGTTTAGCTTTGAATGATTTTTGAAATCCTCATTTTAAGCCAAATAAAAAAAAACTAAATAATATCAGCAGTGTATGTTAGTTTTTTAAAGCTCTCATCTTTGATTTTAACTTATTACATGCCCTTTTAATCTGTTTGTGTTTGGTTTTGACTAAAAAGCTCATAAGAGCTTATTTTGATAAGCCAAAAAAGCCCCTAGGCCACTGTTGTACCTCCCCTGGTGCTGAGCACCATTTTCAGCCCCCTTTTCTAGCTTATTGCATAACTAAGCTCTAGGATTTTTTAGCTTTTATTTATAGATTAGTAGTTTCCTTTATTTCCCAAAATTCTCTGTGCTTAAACTCCTCTCTTGTATAGCTTATTTCTCGGCTTAGAGTTCCCTTTTTTCTGTTTTATTTTACAACTGTTCAATATAGCCTTATTCTAGTTCAGCTTATTTTGGGGCTTATTGTGGCCATAACTTATAATTAGGTTCCTCTCCCGATTATCTGTCCCCCATAGTTCGTAGCTATTTGTTAGCTTATATCCCAATAAGAAAGTAAAATAAGGCTCATAAGCTTATTATGTTTGTAGCCCAAAAGCTCACATTTTCTAGCTTATTTATTCACTACAGCTTATGCACCTTTTATGGAAAATTGTTCCCTAAGCCCCTTATCAACTTTCGGCTTTTATAGCTTTTTGATAATCAAGCTGTTTGGGACTTTTTGTAATCGGGGTCCCACCTCAGGGACTATTGTGTTTTTTTTCTATTTTGTAGTTACACTGTTAATCCCCGTGTCGTTTGTTTTTTCCCGTTAGTCCTTGTGTCCTTTCACTGTTAGTCCCTTAGGTTAACCCAGTTAGTTTATGTAATTTAATTAATATAAATTAGTTTAATATTAATTAGTTTAATTATTTAATTTATACAGTAAAAATTTTGGGCTTTTTTATATTTTTAGAATTGTTAACTTTTTCTTTATTTAATTTTATTTTTTCAGAATTTTTATAACTTTTATTTTTTGTCTTTTTCTATTTTCTTAGTTTTAATTAGTTTTTAATCTTTAAAAATTCATAAAAAATCCAAAAATTAATAAAAAAATATTTTTCTTTTTTATAAAATTTTCTTTTGTCATTTAGTGTCTAGGAAAAATATAAAATTTAGTATAGGCTTAATTTTTCTTAAATTTCAGTCTTAGACCCGTTTTACCGGGTGCGTTTTACCGTTTCTTTTCGTTTTACATTCAAACGACCTCCGTTTTAGTTCTAGTTTTTTTTATTTTTCAAATTAAGTTAATTAGAATTTAATTTTGA
Organism: Tanacetum coccineum; assembly: GCA_026074375.1. Classification (NCBI taxonomy): domain Eukaryota; kingdom Viridiplantae; phylum Streptophyta; class Magnoliopsida; order Asterales; family Asteraceae; genus Tanacetum; species Tanacetum coccineum. The sequence goes on from BQNB010123770.1 coordinate 5,112, forward strand.
TTTTTAATTTAATTTAGCATTTATTTTCTTAATTTTTAATATTTAGGTTTCCCGATACCTGATTTTGTTCCCCGTATTTTAGTATAGATTTAATTTTAGGATTTCCCTATAACTAATTTTGTTTCCCGTAGTTTTTAAGATCCCCATTTCCTATATCTGTTTCCCGTAGATTAAATTAGGTTTTATTTAATTAATTTTAGTTGTAATTATATCAGTGTTTCCATCATATCATATATTCTCCATCATTCAATTTCTCATCAAACCAGGATTATTTTCAATTGCAGCCTCGTTGGGACATACGACCCGGGAATATCTCTTCCGGAATCTTTTTATAATTGATTCTTATATATTTTATCCTTTTGTGTAGATTTTGACCTTTTGCCTTGGTTAAGGGCATTTGGTTGAGATTTGCATTTGAGTTATTTTAAGTGTATACTATCAGCGAATCAGCTACCCAAGCCCAAGTATCATCTATCTCCTCACAAATCTGCAATCTTACTAACTCAGCCAAGTCAATAACCGGGAGCTCTCTCATAATCACGGTTAATCCCTAAAGCATCTCCTTGGTTAGGAGTCCAAAATGCTCGGCTAATCGAGCTACAAACTGTCCACCAGAGATAAGAGCCCCGCTCTTCCTCCCAGCAGCAATCCTCCTCAAATATCGGGCCAACAAGTAAGGGATGTTGACCGATCTAACATCTAGCCCTCTCAAATAAAACAAGTCAGTCACGGAAACCATCTCAGGTGCCTGACTCCTACCAGCTATACTATGTGTCATCATCCTATGGCAAAGCCTCAACACCGGATCTCTAATCAAAGTATAGGAAGGGGGAGGTCCCAAGAAATCTCCATCAGCAAAAATATCCTTCCAATAATCACGCAAATCCCCTTTCCCAGGGATCATCCTTTCACTCTTACTCCAGTACCTAGCAAAATCGGGGGACTCCATCTCCTCCCCTGTATGTAATCCCAAGGCTACAATAAACTGCCTCCAGCTCATCCGTCTCTTGGCTCTTCCTAGCTAAAACTAGATAGTGTCGGGAGCATCCAGATCAAGCAACACCTCTCCATATCTAAGTGTGCTAAGGAACTCTAAAATGAGCTCCCTAACCAGTGGGCCTCTAATATCAAACAATTGCCTCCAAGCTCGGCTAGTAAACACTGCAACCCTCCATCATCACGGTGCTCCATCAGCATCCTAGCATCTAAAACATCCCTCATCAGCTCGGGCATACCCTGAAAGCCCACAACCTAAACCCGGTGTATCTCTCTACTGTATATCCTCCCTAATCTCTCCTCCAAATCTGCTATATCCGTATCAGTGTAGTGTGACCCCTCATGTCTAAGATACTGGTGCCTCTTATCACGTGGTGGAAGAGCCATATTTGCAAAACGAACAAGGACATCACAAAGTTTATAAATTTTTAAACATGTTGTTCTGAGGGTGGATATGACGTATTCATAAATGGATACGCCGTATAAAGGTCAGAAGTTAATACGTCGTATAGATGTGAGTCAATACGGCGTATAGGCATCAAAGTTCAGAATCCTTTCTAGGTCAATACGCCGTATTCACTTTATTAAATACGTCGTATAGAATCTTCAAGATTTGGGTAAAATTAAGTCAATACGCCGTACCCATGTGATTGGATACGCCGTATTGCTCTGTAGTTTAAAATCGAAAAGGGGTTTTCCTTTTCTACCCATTTCGACCCATTCACAATTTACCAACAATACTTGTTACAATTCTAAGAGAATAAGGGAAAGCTTAATCAAAGCGTTCTACGGCAAAACATATCTAATCCTTAAATCCAAATCCTAACCCTAATTAAATTTGAATCCAAAAATCAAAAAGGAGAAAATTAGAAAACATATTATCGTATGATTGTGATAAAGAAGAGTATGATTACGAATCAAAAACAAAAGATCTCCAAGAACTTGTCTTGTGGTGAAAAGATTTTGTGTGAGAGTGAAAAGTTGTGGTAAAACTCAATCCGGCGTATCAGTTGGGCTTTTATACCCAAACTCGATATGTCGTATTGGTGTTCTAGTAATACGCCGTATTGGCGAATTTTGTTGACTTGGTCAACATTAGCTAAAAACAGTGGATACGCCGTATAGGTTTTAACCTAATACGCGTATCCGTTCTTGGAGACCAATTTTCCTAATTTAAAAAAAGTAAAGAAAACGTACCTTGGCCTTTGCAACATTCGTGTATAAATACCATCCTTATAATACCGCTTAGGGTCTAACGGAATGTCAAATGGCACATACAAATTCATAATGAGATAGAATAGCATCCCGTTGATAAGATAATTCCAAGTTACGATATTAACGTTTAATTCCATGATTAAACTTCCCATTCTGAAAGTTTTATTGATTTTATCGTGACTTGTTTCCAAAAGTATGTTTGACCATTGTGTATCTACGTAATCCCCCAAAGATTGTATTATATCGATTTCATTATCATCATTGTCTTTTTCCAACTTTAAATCATCGGTATGAATAATGTTGAAGGGGAATAGATCATTAAAGTACAAAACGTTTTGTTCCTCTTCATCAAATTCGAACAATGATGTTTCATCATTCAAATCAATTTCATTGATATGTTAAGGGCTTAAAGTGGGTTCAGTTAACAAATCTGATTTAGACGTTTGGCCATTATTGTAAACAATGGCTGGAAATTCATTCTCAAAATCTTTAAAGAAGTCTAAATCATCAAAATAACTGACCGTGGGCTCGGGTGGTGGGAACGAAGGCATATTGACTTATTCATTATCATTTTCCGAATCCGTTTTCAAATTATTGACAGAAATTATTTTGTAAGAAAACGAGTTTTTGTTAACAATTACCGTGTAATCTTCATCATCGGAATCGTCAAACGAAACTCTAAAGTCAATTTCATTGTTAAGAGAACTTACCGTGGGTTCACAAGAAAGTGTTTTTCAGATGATATCTGGTCATTAAAAGCAATAGCTGGGAATTCGGTTTCAACATATCTGAGGTCGTGAACGTCTTCATCGTACCAAATTCTACCATACTTAGCAGTTTCCCAGTTAAACACTTTCCAACGTTTTCGAGCTTTTTCTTCCTCGGGCCTGATGTATTCTTCCATAGTAATGTTCGGATCGTCCATCTTGTAATAAACTTACTAGGGCAGAAAATCATCAAATAATAAACACGTCGTATCAAGTAAACTGAATACGCCGTATAACACAAACACAATAAACAAACAAGATTATAAACTATTCTAAACTAAACTAATCCTAAGGGTTAGATCTAATCTAATAACCAAAATATAAAATAAAAATCAAGATTAAATTTCAATCCCCGGCAGCAGTGCCAAAAACTTGATGTGTCGTTGTGTGGTGTATATTTTTATGATTCAAGTTTTAAATTTATATTTTGCCGACTTAACCAAAAACAACACTTTAACGGGCAGTGTACCCGGTCGGTGGTAGATTCGCGGTAAGTAGGGTGTCGAACACTTGAAGCGAGGTTAAATTTCTCAATTTATTAATATTTTGGTTATCTAATCTAAGTTAATTCTAATCTAAGTCAAACCTATGCTAATCCTATGTTAGTTCTAATTCTAATTCTAACAGGTAAAAGGGGGTTTCAGCTTAGCTGAGTGATGCACGGTTTGGTGGTGACTACAGTCAATTCAAGACACTTTAACCCATGCAAGCAAATTAACAAAAGATAAAAGGGCAGCCAAGCCTTATGATAGAAAACTGTATTAGCCATCATTAATCCGATTAGAAGTTGGTTTGTTTATTCAGTGCAATGATTACTTATCTCGAGGTGGCATATCATTCTTAAGACTTAAGCGGGACTTCTTCCTAAGACCTAGACACATTAATTCTATCACAATTAAAGCATCCGCATAAAGAATCCTTATTTGCTGATTATAATCTATCTTAGGGATTAAAGCAATGGTGATCTTGTTAAACCCTAGCTCATAGAGACTTTACCCACTTACTGCTTAACGGCGATTTATACACTAGTAGTCTACTAACCAAGTCTTTGCCAATTAATTAGAACGTACTCGTTGATCCCAAGGGTCACCTACCGGTCCAACCAAGCTCATAATCTAAAGGCAAAGATAGGTCGTTAATTGTGATCCTATTGGTCTAGATGTATAAATTACTATATGGAGAGCTATCCCGGCATCTAGCTTACTTGGTCCGTATCACTAGATCCAGTTGAATGATAGGTCGCATATTAAAACACATAAACAAGTATTAATGGATAAACATAAATAAGCATACAACGATAAATTAAGCAATCGAGATATAAACAAAACCAAACATTCAGATCTTCATAATAATGGCTAATACCCAAAGGTATTAGCCTTCAAACATCATAATTAATACAAGAGTAATGGTCTAGCCAAGGTAAACTAACTGAGTTAACGAATGATACCAAAAACTGAACGATTACAAAAGTATAAGAAATTACACGTTGTCTCATATGGATTGGAATGCGTTGCAAGACCTCTTCTACTCTTTTTCTCCTCTAAAAATCGACTTTTGTGGTTTAGGTATCGAGAATATGATTTAGCACACCTAAAACTCGTTTTTGAGTTTTCTATTTATAGGGTCTAGAGTCGGTTTGATACGGTGTATCCAATGTCTTGGATACGGCATATTGGGGGTTTCTTAGAGTAGGGACCACGTTTGATATCTTCTAGAATATTCACATACTGTATCTCCAATATAGCGTGTTGGTCTTCTCTAGATACGACGTATTGATCATGTTTCCTTCGTGGTCTTTGGTAAGTGCAGGCACAGATATACCATATCTTCCTTGATGGATACAGCGTATTGGTTGTTGTAGCGCGAATCAAAACACCTTATTCGGGGGGTCGGGGATGATCAAAATAAGAAAGATGAGACATTATGTTTTTAGTGAGAGAAAGTAGAGAGAGAAAGGGAATGAACTATGTGTTTATTAAGAAAAAGTAAAAGTTTACACCATGATTCAACCAACCCCTCATGGAGAGTCATGAGGGATATTTATAGGCCTATCTTAAGCTATATATGCCACTTATACAATATTAGTCCCTGCATGTAGCAGTTGGCCTATAGCTAGTCCAATTCACGTGTAAGACGCCAGCTTCACTAAAATAAGGAGGCTAACAATCTCCCTCCAAGATGGCGTCACACATGAATTAGTTACAATGTTTCCTACGAGCAAAAATAAAGTAAAATGATAAGACTAAAGTCTAGCATTCCTTGAGATTGTATTCAAATACCTCGATCTACTTGAATGCTCCACCTTTATTTCTTCAGCTTGTAGACGAACACACTGAAGTATACTGCTGAAGATGACTTAGAAGTTTTCTCTACCGATGATCTCGGCCTTGATTGGATTTATGCTCATAACTTCCTGACATGTCTTCAACGACTTTCTTCATACACTTCTAGTCATTGCAAAGTTTCTGAATCAGCTGCATGTCTTGAAAAAGCTTCATTTTCCTGCACTTCTGGTCATGTCGAAGTTTCCTGAATCTGCTTCTCATTTGTCATCCTTTGAAATTCTCTCATCCGAATACTTCGGATTTGATGTGAATTATGCTCCGAACTTCTTATGCAGTATCTAGTTGAGTTTTTACTCCCTCTCAACTAGTAGGCTCGTTTTTCTTCATCTCCCTCCTAAACAGACACCCCTGAGACTGATAAGAATTAATACACTCGTCTTGAGTCATACAACCTCCTCCAGCTCGGCTCAAAGACCTCCTTTCTTATTTAGGATACTATGTGGGAGGGGATGATATCGTCAACATCATCTCACTTAGGAAGCATTCCAGTCTTGTTTGAATTCAGCCCAAAGTACACACTTTATACCCTTTTTTTGAAGTCAAAATTGTAGCACCAAAATCAATTAAGACCCGTAAATGCACTTTTCTCCCACCATGAAAGTGCAGATACAAATTGCTACACCAAAGTCAATTAAGTCCCGAGTGTACGCAAATTGTTCCTCTATATAGTCTAAATGGTAACATCAAAGTCAATTAAGTCCTGAATGTACCCATTTAAATTGTTTCACCAAAGTCAACTAAGTCCCGAGTGAAAGCAATTTATCCCGCTGCGTAGTCAAAACTGTAAAATCAAAACGGTAACATAAAAAATCAACTAATTACCGGATGTACACATTTCTCCCTCCAGGATGATGACTAACTGAGGAATCATCCTACACATGTGTACATCTTATGCCAACTGGAACTGCTTACTTAGCTTCATAGCCCGTGATTGCATAAGCAATACTTTGTAAGAAGATGTCGGTACTCTTTTTACAAAACTCTCTTGATCAACCCCGAACTAAATCCCCTTATCTATTTTGTAGGCTAATACTGATGACCACGGATGAATAAATCCTGACAAAACAAACTCAAGAATGAAGCAAAAAACCTATACAGGGGTTAACTGTAGTTAGTTAATAAGCAACATGTATAGGCTTTTTGGGTGTAATCCTAAAATTTACCAATTTAAACAAGTTACTCCATCTAAATCCATAGTACTCATCACTGTGATCTCGAATAGATATACCAAGCCAAGTTTTAAAGTCTACTACATCACCGGCACACTCATATTTTGTGGAATTTGGGTAAACATTTGGAAACGGATAGGTTAAATCCTCACAATATCTAATAAGGGTTGTTGTGTGCGGGTTATGTAACATGTAATTTCACAAAAGTATGCTTGAATTTTTTTTAAAATTTAAGCATATTTTAAGCATTTTAGTGTGAAAATTAGGATAAGTATACATTCTAATTCCCATCCCCCCACTTGAATTATACAACGTCCTCGTTGTATAAATAAAATATTAAATACGGGATTTTAAAAAAAAATATTGAATGTAAAACGCCCCCTATATTTGATCGGTAGAAATCTCCATTGTTGAAGTTGATTGACAAGAATTTTGTGTTGAATAGCCGCTTTGAAGTTTCAAGACTCTAACACCCTACCAACTTGTAATTACTTCACCAACGTCGAGCATTGTTCTTTTCTTTCATTGAGGTCCTGTGCAAATAATAGGAAAAATGTGCATTCTTATTTTTGGTACCTACGGTTAATTTAAACTAAACTAAACAAACTAAAAAACGATCATCGGTGAATAAGCCGTATCATGTCTTGAATACCCGTATTGCCAGAACTAACAATAATGTTTTTAAAGTGCATAAAATAAAAAGACTGATAATGTCCAAACAATCAATACGCCGTATGGTATGGAGCGGATATGCCGTATTGATGTCTGGGAAGACAAACTCGATAAAATTAAATAACATTCCCGATTTATCCTCCCGGAAGCACTTTGTTACCAACAAGCGAAGTCCTTAAGTTAGACTTTTCTTCTTTAGCATTTCTTCATGTTGTATCATCTTCGAATTTGACCACCTCTGCATCAATATGTCTATCGTGGTACTTCTTTAATCTTTGTCCATTGACCTTGAAACTGACTCCGTTCTTATCTGTGATTTCCACGGTCCCATATGGGTACACAGTTTTTACCACATTTGGACCGTACCACCTTGATTTGAGCTTACCGAGCATCTTGAAATCTAAGATACAATAGCAATGAACCAGTATCCAACGTTAAAATTTTTATATCGTCCCATAATCTACAATCTCACTAACTAGCCGGTCAAATAACCCGGAGCCTCTCTCCATAATCACATCAATCCGTAAAACCTCTCTCGGTCGCAGAGTCTAAAATGCTTGCTATTGAGCTACAAATATCCACCAATGATAAAGCCCCCTCTTCCTCCCAATAAGCAAACCTCCTCATATATCGGGGCCCAACAAGTAAGGGATGTTGAACCGATCCAACATTCCAGCCTTCTCAAATAAAACAAGTCAGTCCATGGTCACCTTCTCAGGTGCTTTGCTCCTAACACTAAACTATGTCCATCATCCTAGGGCAAGCCTCAATAACCGATCTCTAATCAAGTATAGGAAGGAGGTCCTAAGAAATCTCCATCATTAGAAATACTCCTCCAATAATCATGCAGATCCCCCTTCTCAGGGATCATCCTTTCACTCTCCCTCCAGTACCTAGCAAAACCTGGTAACTCCATCTCCTCAGCAGTATGCAATCCTAAGGCTAAAATAAACTGCCTCTAGCTTATACGTCTCCTGCCTTCACCTAACTGAAACCGAATATATAGGAGCATCCAAGTCCCCAAAAATACCTTTCCAAAATCGATGCGTGCTATGGAACTAAAGAATGAGCTCCTTAAAACATGGTCCCCTAGTATCAAATAATACCTCCTCCAAGCTTGACTAGTAAACACCACTGCCCCACCATCATCATGGTGCTCCATCAACATCCTATCATATAAAGCATCCCTCATCAACTCGGGCTAGGGATGCTTAAAAAACCTGAGAAACCGACAGACCAAGCCGAATCGCTCAATCCGAAACTGAAATAAACCAAAACCGAAAAAAATCGAAGCCGAAAAAAACCGAAGCCGAAAAAACCCGCTTATCACGATTCGGGTTCGGTTTTTATTTTTAGATATCCGCGGTTAACCGAACTGAACCGTGTATAATACATATGTAAATTTGTAAAATTCTTGATTATATTCCAGCAATAGTTTTATTGTATAACAAGTTTTTTCTTCTAATGTAAACATTTCTAAACATCTATGTGTGTAAAATTGCGGTTCTAACATGATCGTTGTGGGAACTATAAAACGTCGAATACTGTTTTTTTGTTAATTTGTTATGTATGTTAATTTGAATGCAATTATTGTGACTAAATAACTTTAACATGACTTTAATTTATCTATTAAATTAATATAATTTTACTTAATTGACATTTTACTAACTAGATCAACTTATTGTTCATGGAGTTAAACTCGGTAAAATGTATAGAATGGTTAACCGTGAACCGAACCACGGGTAACCGCTTATTTTGGGTAACCGCGAGTCCAGTTACCCGCCTAGTATGGTTCGGTTACGGGTAGTAAAATGAATTACCCGCCCCGCGACGGATAGTTCAAATCGTCCAACTAACTGAACCAAACCGCCCCGTGAACACCCCTAGCTCGGGCATACCCTGAAAGTCCACAACCTGAACCCGGTGTATCTCTCTACTGTATATCCTCCCTAATCTCTCCTCAAAATCTGCAATGTCAGCATCAGTGTACTGTAATCCCTCGTCTCTAAGATATTGATGCCTCTGATCTCATGGAGGAAGAGACATATCTGTAAAAATTAACAAGAACAGTACAAAGTTTATAAATTTTGAAACATTCTGTTCTGGGGGTGGATACGGCGTATTCATAAATGGATACGCTGTATACAAAGATCAGAAGTTAATACGCCGTATAGATGTGAGTTAATACGGCGTATGGGTATCAAAGTGCAGGATCCTTTTTCAGATCAATACGTCATATTCATTTTACTGAATACGTTGTATTGAGGTTTTAAGATTGGGTAAAATTGAGTCAATACGTCGTATCCCTGTTAGTGGATACGCCGTATTGCTCCGCAGTTTAAAAACAAAAAGGGGATTCCCTTTTTACCCATTTTGGCCCATTAAACTTGAACAAATATGTTTATCATAACTTCAAAAGGGATAAGGGGAGACCTAGCCAAAAAGGGTTCTACGGCAAACACATAAATTTTTCAAATAAAATCCTAACCCTTAAGCTAAATTAGAAAATTTAATTGAAGATATGGACGGAATAGGGTTTCTTTCCTTTGCAATGAAATCGCAGAGATAAAAACACAAAAAAGAGTTGATTCTCCAAGAAGTATTTGTCTAAAAAAGTTTTTGGTGAGAGGGAGTAAAAAAAGCGCGGTGAAAACTGATCTGGCTATCATTTGTGGTCCTTTCTTTGACAACCATGTCAAAACCAGCAAGATGGTGTTTAAGTTTCTTCAAACTCGTATTAACCATGCTGACTTTAGGAAGTTCTTTTGGAACTTCAACTTTGGTGGGTCTATTAGAAGGAGTGGGATCTAAAGAATTCACAGAATTCTGAGACCAAAAGGCTTGTTCAGCAGATAATTCAGTTTGTGGAACAAATCGTGTTTTAAAATCTTGAGAAAGTTGGTTAAGAACAGTATAATTGACTGGCGTAGTATTAACTTTCTTTTCTAACATCATAGGATCCTTTTGTTTTAAAAACATTTTTGAATGACTCTCTTCAACAAACATTAGGGTCTCTTCAGAGTCAGGAATCACAATAGCACTAGTATTCTTAATGACATTACCATCATAATGCTTTGGTTCCAACTGCCGAGCTTTCTTCGGATAGAAAGGATTTTGAAAATGTAGAGCTTGTTTAGTGGTATGATCATAGAAAAACTGAGGTTTCGTCAACATGTGAACAGTTTATGTATTTTGATCTCCTTTAAAAACAATATTATCTAGCTGTTTGATCCTCTTTCCCAAAGCAATCTCTCTATCAATGTACCTAGATTCTTCTTTCTTAAAATCATTTTTGAGAAGAGTAACTGTTTGCATTAAAGATTCCTTTTCTTTTAAATGTTCAGAAAGAGTTTGTTTAAGACGATCAATCTCTACAGACGATGCACTTGAATCTGAAACGTTATCATTACTTGTGGAGTTTGTAAAGACTCCTTAGATCGTTTATAACTCAAGATTGTTTAGATCTCATCTAGGATTAACAATAACAAAGTTCATAGAATATGTATAGCGAAATTAACATAAGAACAATGTAATTGTGACAAGATTTTTCTTCATTATTATTCACTCCACGCCTCAAATTCTATATGATAAGTATAGAACGGTTACTCAAACTAGTAACAGGGTCAATTCGACCTTAAGGATACACCAACTATCATCTAGGCGTTTACAAAGACCATACGCCTAGAAAACACACTTATTTAGTCGACTACATTTTTCTGTGCACACCTAAAACTATGTCTATGGATCTCTTTATATAATAGAGTCCATAAGACTTATAAAGGAATCTTTATTGAATTAGGAAACTAATAAATCAGCATTAATCTTCAACATTAATGTTTGACTAATCTTTATCTTCAACATTAATCTTGATCTTGTTTCCTTCTTTAGCATATCTTGTAAAATCCTCCATCTTTTGTAGAATTCCATAATGTCATTTTAGTCCCTCTTGTTTCATTCTTTTGTTCTTTTATCTCATCAAATCTATAATTCCCAACAATCTTCCCCTATTTGATGATGACAAAACAAACAATGTTCTTGCACGAACTTCATCATAAAGCCTGATGAAATCAAAGCTTCCCCTGAAGTTGAGATCATGGATCTCCCTGAATGAAACAAACTTCCCCTTAATTCAGATTTCCTTTGTAACCTTGCCATGCCACCAAATAAGCTACAATCTCTGTAATCTGCGTCCCCTTTTTGTCATAATCCAATAGGGATCTTGTGAAGATATGCAACTTGGATCTTTACAACTACTAACCATATATCACACTACCAATCCAGCCTTCCAATGACTCAAATTACCCTTCATGACGCATAATAAGAAAAATGAATTTAAGCAGTAGAAACTTAAACTATCAGTAGTAATAATGACTTAGTAGTAGTAAATGAAAACCTTCCTCTCAAGTGGTGCATGAACATATCCTGATGGTTAAACATTTTGTCAATTAAGCTTCCCTTGAAACCAATATATTAACCATCTCTTGAATCTTCAAATTCTGTAGGCTTTTTGTAATGATTATTGATGAAGTACACTTGATATACCAAATTTGAAACTAGAGTAAAATCCCTCTAATTTGTTACTTAAGCTTGCACTATTGTAGATTGAAGAACGGTGTAGAGAATTTGTGCTGATCAAATCTCTAAAAACACATTACCTCTTGAATTTATCCACATCAACAACTTCGTGTGACACTGAGCACTACAACGTAACTCCTTTAAGTGATAGTTTACCAGGTCCTCAACCAACCTCCCCTTGACCGCTGGAAACTAGATAAACCAAGTCCCAATCATAATTCGTATTCATTCAAGAAAGTTATCATTGAAATCATGCAACCACCCAACCCTAATTTCAAGATAAAATAAGTAAACTCCTTCGTAAAACCCACTTCAATTTCAAATAGGAGATACCAAATAAACTCTGTAACCAATTAATCCAAATAGTCTAAATACGAGCCATTAAACATTTAAGAACATTTAAACCAAAATCAATCGGTGTGTGTTGTCTGAGATCCTTACCCAGTCGAGAACCAAATCACTGCCTTGTTCGATATTGGACAAGCCTAGCAGTTGTAATTCCTTCTAGCAGTTGTAACACTTTTAACCCAAGCAGTAGTAACCACTCTTACTTAAGCATTAATGACTAACTACTTTTATTACCATAGCAGTAGGAATATCATAAACAACACTAACTTAGAATTAAATCCAAGCAGCATAAACCTGTCTTCATCAAAGATAAACACCAAATAACCCTTAGCAAGATCCAGAATTTTGAAGATTACTTTGAACACTTTGCCGAAAACCTGCTGCTACTTCTTCTATTCAAGAACCTTCTGCTATAGTCATTGATTCTTCATACCTGTTAGGGCTTCATACAAAACCCTTTTGACTTCTATAGTATAAGAACCTTTTAAGGGTTTCGTTCAACAATAATTCTCAATCAGCATGTTTGAATGATTTCAGCAATAAAACACCATTATTAATCACGCCTGTGTACATCATAAGAGCATAATGAATCTACCAGCAACACAATAAACGTAGCCCATTTTTAATCTTTTTTGTTTTACTAAAACGCTGAAAACCCTAGCTTCCTGTTTTTACCAAATTAGGGTTAGGAAACCCTAGTTTCACCGAATTTGAATTTTCACCGAAAAACTGAAAACTAGTAACCCTTATACATATAGAACCTTGAGATCCTAGCTATCACAAAGCACCAGGGCTCTGATACAATTTGTGGAGTTTGTTTACGGATCCTTAGATCGTTTATACTTGAGATGTTTAGTCTCATCTAGGGTTTTAACAATAACAAAGTTCATAGAATATGTATAGCGGAATTAACATAAGAACAATGTAATTGTGACAAGGTTTTTCTTCATTATTATTCACTCCACGCCTCAAATTCTATATTATCAGTATAGAATGGTTACTCAAACTAGTAACAGGGTTAATTCGACCTTAAGGATACACCAACTATCATCTAGGCATTTACAAAGACCATACGCCTAGAACACACACTTATTTAGTCGACTACATTTTTCTGTGCACACCTAAAACTATGTCTATGGATCTCTTTATATAATAGAGTCCATAAGACTTACAAAGGAATCTTTATTGAATTAGGAAACTAATAAATCGACATTAATTTTCAACATTAATGTTTGACTAATCTTTATCTTCAACATTAATTTTGATCTTGTTTCCTTCTTTAGCATATCTTGTAGAATCCTCCATCTTTTGTAGAATTTCATAATGTCAAATTAGTCCCTCTTGTTTCATTTTTTTGTTCTTTTGTCTCATCAAATCTATTATTCCCAACATTACTCTTTAAATCAACATTTTGTCCGTCTTTCAAAACTTTAACTTGTTCCTTATATCTTTCAAGCTCAGCAGTTAAAGTATCATTGACACTTTTATTTTCCAGATTTATTTTGGTACAATTAACTACTTGGGTTTTCAGTTGTTCAATCACAGATAATATCAGTGCATCTTGTTGTGCAGAAGAGTTAGAATTCTGAACAACTGCCTATTGTGATTCAATCATATACTGAGAATAAGGAATGATATTGCTATCACTGGTTATTTTAGTGTCTGAATGGTTCCCAACATTTAACTGTTCAAAAGACGGCATCACCTGCACAGCCTGATTAATCATATTGTTATCCACATAATCATGATTGTGTACCTCAGCGAGAGCATCTGAACCATAATGAGATAAATTTGCCATGAGAGAAACTTTGGCAGTGTTGAGTTCATCACAATCAGAGTCATATGCATCCAAATCTTTGGCTTGATAAGCAGCATTGTGAGTAATGATGGTCTGCGTGGCTTGACCTTCTGCAATTCTTGGATCTGCCAAAAATGCTAGCTCTTCCTCATGTAGAATTTGACCATTTGCTTGAGCTTGAACCAGCAACACTTTATCCTTAAACCATGAATCATCCCGTTTCCTTTTAGGCTTAGTGCATTATTTGAACATGTGTCCCTCCCCTTTGCAGTTGTAACAAGTAACAGTCCTTTGTTTCCCAGAATTACTTCCACCTGCTCCTGGAGTGTAGGTCCTTGTAGTACCTGCAGCAAAAGAAGTTTGTCTCCTCTGAACTGGTTGTAAGGTCACTCTTCCATCATTAATGGTAGCTTGTTGCCTAGGGTTTGACGAATTCCTGAGCTGGTTATTGGTAGTGGGATAGCAGGAAGTGACAACAGCAGTCAATAAAGACATCATGTGATTGATGGCATCAATAGGATTATCACCTTTCTAGAACACTAGAACAATTAGACCTGAGTCTAGTTGGGGAAATTCAGGTTGTTGGTTAACTGTGGGAGCATATTCTAATTGAGGGATGAATGATGGTGGAGAATAAACGTTGTGGTGAACTGATGACTGATAATCATTGGATGGATAAGTGATTGAAAGAGGTATTGATAATTGATTGTTTGAATATTGTTGAGACTGATAAGGTGAACCATGTTGTGGAGAATGATATAGTGAAACTTGTGGTTGAAACTGAGAGTTTTGGTATGAGTGTTGATGAGTTGAATAAGGAGACTGGGTCATCTGATGGGTTACAACCAAAGCAAGCGAATCTGAGTTACGTTCATGCATTAAACTATAACAACCCATAATTTTCCACAATATTATTTTAAGGTAATATTCCACCTATTGTATTTAATACAACCATTTTCACGGATATATTTTTTTATCAATGTATTAGATATTCCATTCAATTATGCGAGGTAACTTACATTTCCAAATAAACGAGCTCACGCACCT
>BQNB010123771.1:0-20042 GCA_026074375.1 Tanacetum coccineum
ACCGTGAGTGCTTATTCCTCGGCTTATTTATTAAGCTTGGTGTTTCCTAGATTTTGGTAAGCTTAATCTTAGCTTTAAATTTCCAAGTAGCTTATTTTCATTTTTTTAGCTTAAAGTTGTTTACTTTTTGGCTTATTTTCTTAGATCTATTCTTTAAATATACCCGATCCGCGTTCACTTGTTTGAACACCTTAGTTTCGGGTGGATTTAGATCTAAAGTTTTAATTTTTATTAACTTATTGTCTTTAGAAAAATTAGTAGCTTATTATTATACCTTGTTTATCTTAACGTTGTTTGTCTTATTGTTGATGAATCTTATTCTACACTTAGGCGAGGAGCTTATGGTTCTTATAAACTAGTTTCACTATTAAAGTTTCAAGCTTTTTAAGTTTTTACCTATCTTATTAATTAATAAAGCTCAAAACTTTATTGATTAATTAGTAAAATTAAAACTAATAAAGTCTAAAACTTTAAAAGTTTAATTAAGTTTATTTGAGTGGGTGGTGTAATATTCGATTTGGTTTCGACAAACGGGTTCTACTTCTTCTCTCTTTTCTATACTAATTAGTTTAATTT
This sequence comes from Tanacetum coccineum, assembly GCA_026074375.1. Classification (NCBI taxonomy): domain Eukaryota; kingdom Viridiplantae; phylum Streptophyta; class Magnoliopsida; order Asterales; family Asteraceae; genus Tanacetum; species Tanacetum coccineum. The sequence goes on from BQNB010123771.1 coordinate 577, forward strand.
AGATTAAAAAAATGTTTGCTTTGTTGATTAGAGTTAGCTTAATTAATATGTGTAGTGAGTAGATTTTTATATATGCTTGTTAAGTGTTAAATTGTTTAGTGAATTAAATATGATTAATAAAAGTGGGAAAATATTGATTAGTGATTTTTATATTACTTAAATTATTGTTTTGGTTATTCGAGCGGGGAAAAGCCGTAAAGAATAATTAGGCGATAATTTAGTAATCGATATCTTAATAAAAGTTGTTTTCAATATAAGCCAACGTTGTGAGAAGATATTTGTTAGAAAGATATTGATTCATCGATAAGGACTTAGTTGTAGATTTTGTTCACACTTAAGGATCTAATCAATACACTTAGCAAGCATACCTTTTATTATATATCTTTCTTTGTTTAACTGCTTGCTATTTGCTACCTAGTTTTTCTATAGTTTATTTTTATTAAAGTTTTAGTTTAAATCGAAAAACAAAAATATTCGATATTTAAGAATCAAACAAAACACTTTCGTGAATTTTAAATTCATCTTTCGTCGGGACACGACATCCGGAAGATAAACTATTACTTGTTATCAAGTAATTTTTATATCTATACGAGATACTTTCTATAATATTACCATTTGATATTTGGGATATATTATTTTATATAGACTAAATCGTTGGATCAGTTTTTTGTGCCGCTGCGGGGGAGAGGTGTACGATTTACACGTGGTGTTTGAAGTTAGTGCCTTGAAGATCCTTTCGTCTTGAAAGTTAATTTTCGTATAAATATTAAAAAATATATAAAAAATAAAAAAATATATAACATCAAAAAATATTTTCTTTCTTATTATATATATATCTTATTAAAAATACCAAAAATATTTTTCTTTACTTTTTAATAAAAAATCCAAAAAAAATTTCTATTTCTATTTTGTTTTCTTTTATAAATATTAAAAAAAAACAAAAATATTTTTCTTTCTTTTGAGTGCATGAGCACTCGCTCTTCTTCTAATCTTATCCCTCCTTTCTCCGATCCTGAGAGTGTTATTCGACATAGTCGGAGAAATCTTGGTGACCTTCTGTTTATTAGATTTCGAAAAAGATAATATGAGTATAATTTGAATATCATCCAGGGACGCTCCTTGTGGGACCCCCTCATCAAAATATAATGGCTTCCACCGAGATTTAAATCAATCTATGCTAGTCCGATTTACGTTCATTGGAAGGAGCTGTGCCAGCCTACGATGAATGAACGGGGCGGACCGATCGCTCCCGTTAACATTCAGACGACTGACTTCGGACTGAAGAATCATATGATTCAGCAAGTTCAGAACAGTTGTCTGTTTCACGGGCTTCCGGGTGATAATGCAAACAAGCATCTCGATAAATTCTTAATTATCACCTAGAGTATAAAGCAGAACGTGGTCACCGATGACGCCCTTCGCTTATACCTCTTTTCTTATTCGTTGACGCATCATGCCACCGCATGGTTTGATCGTCTTCCGAAAAATTCGATCCATACTTTTCAGGAGATGGCTTCTAAATTTCTTTCAAAATATTTCCCTCCTTCTATGGTGACAAAGCTAAGGAACGATATTAGCAATTTCGCCAGCTTCCGGATGAATCATTGTTTGAAGCTTGGGAAAGATATAAGCTTTCGATCGACCAGTGCCCAAACCATAACATGTTGCCCGTTACTCAAATAGACACGTTCTATAACGGGTTAACATTGAGTCACCGTGATACGATCAACACTGCAGCTAGGGGAACCTTTATGAAAAGGAGATGATAGCGGTTGTTGTACTATCAAAAATAAACCATTTAACTAATCTATGTTAGTAGGGTAAGAAATGAAGGAGATTCCTCAGGGAGTTAGTGGATTCTAATTTAAGTTTTAAGGTGAGCATTGATCAAATAAAAGTTTTGGTTTTAAGACTAAATAATAAAAACTACTAATGAACTAGATGTAAATAAGCAACAAAAAGTAAATAGACAAATAAAAAATAAGATTTGTAAACATTAAAGAAAACAAATTCTTCTCGCATCACAGATATTTGAATATGACTAAGTTAAGATTATTACTCTATTTTTTTTGATTCCAAACCCACATAGACATAGTTTGAATTACTTGAAAAGAATAATTTTGGGCACAAATTATGTTTACCACACGAATCGTCTTAATCCTTTAAACTAATTGGACTCGGCACGAATCTTTGACAAGCAATAATATGTCTTGCAATAATCCCATCAAACAATTTTATAACTACTCAAGTGAACAATTTTGGGTACAAGTTATGTTTACCACATGAATCGTCTTAACCCTTATACTAATTAGGCTCGGCACGAATCGTTGACTCGCAATAACGTGTCTTTCAATAATACAATCAAGTAATTATATTAAAACATTAAAATAACCAAAGATATGCATTAAAATCATATGAATCAATGTTTGACAAACAAAGTAAAATCCATAAACATAATCAAACCATATATCTTTCACCGGGAGAGATTACAAGAGGTTTAGCCTAGCATTACAGTTGTAGACATCGTATATGTGCTGCTGCTCTCCATTTTTTATATTTGTGGCGTCTGGTGTGTGAATAACCCTCGGACGAATTGTGTATTGGCTGCTCGTCAACCTAAAAAACGAATTCCCTTTTTTTATTAGCAAAATGATATAGCCTCTTTCTTTTATGTGTTCTCCACGTCCAAACCAGGCCCAACATGGGCTTTTCTTCCTTTTGTTCACTCGTGGACCAGCCCAAGGACAAGACACAATGGGTTTTTTTTTCTTGCTTCATTAGCTTGTGAATTAAAACAATAAAGGCCCATTGTGTAGTTTGTTTCACGAACTCACTTTTCAGCAGGTATAACTACGAGGTAAACTGCAGAATTGCGGGAGTTTTACCTCACTATAATAAAGGACAATATTTTTCTCTTTCCGTGGCCTTTTAAATCACCTAAAACGGAGTCCGGACGAAGAAGTTATAACCGAAACATTACGACGTCTAAATCTTTTACTCTTTGATGTTTTACTTCAAACTCTTGTCACTTTCCGTGTCTTTTCTCCATTAGCTAACAAGTCGCCATTTTAGCTTCAATTTATGCATAACCTACATACATACAAAACACACTCAAAGTACATGTATAACAATGCAACAATGCGTAATTAACATGCTATGAGTGTTGTAAAATACACCGATCTGGAGACCCGAAGAGTGTTATGATCTTATTGAAAATATGACTGCCCACCATAATGACTAGGACACCTCAGCTCATAGGGGTGAGTCATCTAGCTCTATCACTTCTTCCTCCTCAAAGATTGCAGCTCTCACACATAGCTGATGCCGAGTTGAGAAAAAGTTATGCTATCAAACTGTGCGTGGTTTAATCAACGAGTTAATTCTGTGTCTCCGAGCTATGAGACTTATGGTGGTCCACATTCTTATGAGTGTTAAGCCGTCGGTGGCTACACTCAGAATGTATACGCTACTTTGGGGACCTACAACGCGGGAGGTAATTCTTACTAGCCCCAAGGTAACCGAAATCTGCTTAGCTATCGTTCTAATATTTCCTCGGACCACCCGGTTTTAATCAAAACAATCAGAATCAGGGTAATAATCAAAACTTCCAAAACAATCAAAACAGAAATACCTAGAACCAAAACAGAAACAATCAAAACCAAGGGTTCAATCAAAATAAAAATCAGAATTTTAATCAGGGTAATAATTACAATCAAAATCAAAGATATAATCAAAACCTTGGTTAAAATTATAATAAAAACCAAGTTCCAAATCAGTCTCCTTCTAAAGAAATGATGAGACAGTTGTTGATATTAAACCAAAATCAACATGCCTTTAATCAATCAATGCAAAAACGATATGGTAGTTTAAAAACAGATTCATTCTTCAAAGATCTCAAAAGGGAGTGTTGGACGATGCAAAATCGTTCCCAACCCATCGGAGATGTAATAGTTATCACTACACGGAGTGGTGCTACTTTAGCTGGACCCTCTGTTCCACCTCCCCCTCTTTCTTCTTCTGAGGAGGTAGAACGAGAACCGGAGACGACCACGGACCCGGTACTTACCGATAGTACCATTAGAGTCCCACCTTTGGTAGTCCAACCGTCTCCCGCTTTTACTTCTTCTGAGCTTGCTCCTGCTCATGTTTGTCCTCCTCTGATTCCTGATCAAAATCCGCATCAACCTCCAATACCATATCCTTCGAGGTTGAATAAGGAGAAGCTTCAAGGCAAAGCTGATATACAAATTCACAGTTTCTTGCAAATGTTTAAGAAAATATACTTCAATATCAGCTTTGCCGAAGCTTTAGCTCACATGCCTAAGTTTGCTAAAATGGTTAAAGATCTCCTTACTAATAAGGAGAAGCTTCTTGAACTGTTAAATACTCCATTGAATGAGAATTGCTCAGCACAATTTTTATATGCGTTATCAAAACTTTTATATATCTTAATTTGGTTATATTTAAGAACTTTTGGTATAGAATAGAATGCATTTGTCATTGTAGGTTCTATGTACGTGTCGTGGAAGAAAATAGAAGAATACACAAAGAATTGAAGCTTAAACGAAGAAATAACTCAAGCTAAATGCTTCCCGACACCTGTTCACTGTTTTGGCCATAACTCGGTCATACGAACTCGGATTGAGTTTATTCAAGCGGCCACGGAACTAGAATTCAAATATCTACAACTTAGAAGAATTTTTAAGTGCTGAAATATTACAAAAACCGCCAGTTTACAAAGAGGAACATTAAACCTTATTGAGATGCAATTAATTCGCGAATCTGGACCGTAATCCATCCACATACATTCTAAACTTGGTCCCCAAGTAATCTCTAACCTATAAATACCTCCATTTGGTGCTTGGGACAAAATATCTCTTATCATATCATCACACATACAATTTACAAGAGGAAGATCCAAGAAACCAAAGAAGTACGACGCACTTATCATAAGTGCGCCGCACTTTCCATCATCGCCAAGTACGCCGTACAATTTATATTGTGCGCCGCACTTTCGTTCAAACTTCCTAATGAAATGGCTAAGTCCCAATAAATGCTGAGTGCATTAACTCTCTAAGTGCGCCGCATAATTTTATTTGTGCGCCGCACTTCAGCCCGATTTCAGCCTATAAAAGGAGACCTTGGCTCCCTCATTCGACACACACCAACACATCCCATTACACACACACACATAGAAATTAAAGAGGAGTGGTGAGGATCTTAGGATCTAATGATCCAAACACCCCTTTAAACGCCATGTACCACATCTCCACCATTAAAACCACCACTAAAAACACTTTTTTCTAGAAGTTCTACACCATATCTAGATAACATACATTCCTATTCCATATCCTTAAACACTTTTCACTTGATTCTGAAGGATTAACACCAAATTCTCTTAAGATCATCACATAAAAACCTTGTTACCAAAACCACTCCTTATGGTGATATTTGTGGATTTCCAGAAGTTACTTGGTATATTTTTGGTTATCTCGGTAGCATTTGGTTGTTGGTTGATCATGAAGTTGTTAGTTTTGGGTTGATGGTTGTTGTAGTCAAAATATTGGTATTGTTACTTTGCTTCTTATATGTGAAACATGAATAATATTTGGATGATTTTGTTATGATTTATGAATATACATGGTTATTAATTCGATGTTATCTTACTTGGATCATTTTTTATCTGTTGATATATCTTGCAATTGAAATAGGCCGAACGATTTTAATTGCCGTGATATATATGAATCATGCTTGGCCTATGAATCCAATATCATGCTTGTGGAGAATGGTGTGTAGATGTTAACAACCTAAGTAGAATGATGTTTAAGACCCTTCCTTATGTTGACCGACCAGGTTAGAAGGAATTCATATATATGCATATTTGATATAAACCATTCTTAATGCATTAGCGATGATGTAGTATATAGACCGAAAGGATTCTATGTTATCATTGGTAGATATGCTTGTTATTATGATTACCCATCATATATGACATGTATGCTTTGTTTATATAAAGTTTTGCTCTATCTCTATCTATTATGTTATGTTGATCATGTCTTGTTTCTTGCCTGCTTAATACACACGTTTAGATATTGACCGGTTGACCAATCATTTAGCTTTATTACTTGATAATACATATGTATAAGTGCTATAAATCCGTGGAACGGACATGGGACTTACCTAATCTATATACCACCGAATAGGTAGACTTGACTCCGGATTTGTTGTTTTTAGTTCAAAATCAGTATTTCTAGTTACTTTAAATTTAAACTTTTGTAAAAACATACATCAAGTTTTTGGCGCCGCTGCCGGGGATTTGTTTAGTTGTTTGTAGATTGTTTGCTAGTCTTGTGCATCTTACGTGTGTTTAACTCTCTTAAAACCCTTGAAATTTGTCTGCTGTTACAGAAAGTACGGCGCACAATTAACCTTGTGCGCCACACTTCCCTTGTTCCACTTTCTTATTTAGCAGGTTTATACCCGAAGTGCGCCGGTTTCACACCAAAATCGCCATACTGTTTTACAAATCAACATTTATAAACTCGCCGTACCGTTTTCTGGCAAACGTAACAAAAAAAAATCATTTTTCCTCAGGAAGTACGCCGCACATACAATTTGTGTGCCGGTTTTCCTGAAAACCCAGGAAGTACGCCGTACTTTACCCAAGTACGTCGCACTTTCTGTAAATTTTCACAAGCATAATCTGATTTAAAACCCAAACCCAAACAAACCCCCAAATCTGTAGTCTCAGGTATGTGATCATTTGAAATTCTATTTTATCTGATTATACGCCTTGTAATTTTGTTAATATTTAGTTGTCATTAGAAAAAAAAACCAAAAAGATTTTTGTTTCTAAATTGTTTTCGCTTTGTTTTTGCTTATTTTAATTATTGACATGTTATTTTTCATATAATAAAACATGTGTTTTGTTAATCTCTTAGTTTGTTTGATATTTCTCTTGAATTGCATCTGTAAAAAAAGATGAAATTTTAGAAAATTTGCAGTAAGTACGCCGCACTTCTTTCGAAGTGCGCCGCACTTTGCACCTGCATACAAAAAAACATTTTGTATAAAAATAAACCGATGCATTTTCTTTTTAGGTTATGTGAATACTTGTTAAATGTTTTTATTTGCTTATGCATCTTAGTTTGCTTGTTTATGTGTGTTTGTTTGCATTATTATGTAAAAATGTTAAAAACTATAAAAATCCAAAAAAAGTTTCAATTTTTTTAGTTTTATTATCTGTGTGTTTGTTTGTCAGTATTTGTTTATATATGTGCTATGTAAAATAATAAAGTGTGAAAGAGAAAAAATACAAAAAAAATAAAATAAATAAAAATGTTTTCTGTCATAATAAAACCGCCGCACATAAATTTGTGTGCGGCGCACTTTTGATATTTTTGTCGCGAGCCTAGTCTAAATTTAAAAAAAAATGCGATGTACGTCGCACTTTCTTTTAAGTGTGACACACTTCTGGTCAAAAAAATAAATAAAGTAAAAAATTAAAAATAACAATAAATTTAAAATTAAAAAAATTAAAAAAATAAATGAATATAAAAAGAATATAATAATAATTTTGTAAATTATTAGTTTTATAAATAATATAATTATTGTGTGTTTGATTTATACTTAAAATTAAAAAAAACTCAAAATATTTGTTTTAATCTCTTTATGTAGTAGTTATAAATTTTCGTATCTTGAATAATAATTATGGGCTTGGTATGTATTTGTCATTAAACCAAAACTCATGAAAAAAATAATCCGAAAAGATTTATGTGAATTATTTATAAATAAAAATTTTAAACAAAAAATAAAAAATATAAAAAATATGTGTTTTGAACTTTGTGTGCGTGTTCGTTGGAAACCCTTACGAGACTATAACTCGTCCACTCGGGCCACCGAGGGGTTTAAAGGCTTGTTGCATAAGCTAAATGCAACCGTGGTGCCTACGAAAGTGTGCTTTAGTATTTTACGGTTTTTGTAGTTTAATTTATTTTGCAGATTAAATAACCAAAGTGGAGTCTTGGATTGGTGGTTGTTATTCGTTGGATCTTATCACTTGGCTGTGTGATATTTAGATCATATATTACATGTGGTAGAATTTATTTTTTTTTTTTATTATTTTTTTATATTATTTATTTTTAATTTATTTTTTTTTTTTTTTTTTTAGAAATGCTGGAGTCTCGATTTAGCGTCGTATCTTTCAGAATTCAACTGAGAACTTATGAGCCCCGGGAAGTTTCGTTTCTCTTATATTTATTTTTCCCGTTTGTCCCACTTTTAAGTTATTTTCTAATAACGCATAATGCTCAACTTAAGTGTGGGGTGAAATGAATTGAAAAATCAGACTCATTATTATTTTGTAACTTTTGTTGGCCCTCGGTAATCTAAAAATCTATTCTTGTTTTTAAATTTTTTGCCACTTAGGTTAATATATTAGAATAAAAACATAGTAAATAAATAAAATTTTAAATTAGTGATGTTTCTTTATAATGTCCCGATGGATAGAGCAGATCGACTCGGGATGATAACATTACTTGCGCATTTATAAACATTCCAGTAATATGTGAGGATTTGAGCGTGTATTATAGCATTCGGTATTTTTATGCTTGATTTTCTTTTGATTATGTGTGTGCCAGTGATAATAATAAGTGATTTATGGGATTTCTAGAACTGTGCTTTGAAATATTACGAGACGCAGTGAGGATCACGTTCGCGTGATATATGTATTTTTAAGTGATAAAGAGGCAACTTAGGATTTAACCCAAATAGTCATTCCAATTATTATTTATTCTCTTAGCTGGTTACACTGATCAGCTAACCACCCAAATAAAACCCTTATGTTAGCACTCATCTTTAGTACTAGATACCCCTAGTTTAACCGCTGAGCCATTCTATTCGTTTTTCTCATCCACTAAAATAAAAAAATACAAAAAATATAACCTTTAGCCTAGCCTTACCTCTGGTCGAAGTCCCTATGGTTGGTTGCTGGTTGCTTGGTATGATTGGTTGATTTTTGCTTATAGTTCATTCGCACTTTGCTATAAGTGTTGTGCCATTTCAGCAAAGATGAAGAGTCGTGACTTCATGTTTCGTATTTTTTGTAGTGTATGCTTATCTCAAATGTTGGGGAAATATTAGTTATGTAAAAAAAAGAAAAAAAAGTAAAAAAAAGAATAAATAAAAAAAAGGTTAAAAAAGAGAGAAAAATAAAAATGATGAATAAGAGTTGGATTGTTGTTGGCACTTGAGACGTACTGCTACATTATGATACGTGCCAGATATATTGATGAGAGGTTCGATCACCTCGCGGTTTGTAGATTGTTGTAACTAGCAGCATGGGTTTCTTGGACTTGTCGACATGTATATTATAAAACCATTTCCAGTATATATTTCCCATGCCTTATCCACACCCTTATTAACCCTTAGCCTAACGTTACAACCCGAATAAACGGCCCAATAACGCGGCTTATTTTGCTTACGGAATAAGCCAAACGTAAAACATACCCTAATAAGCTTATTGAGTTAATAAAATGAATTGGATCATGTGAGGAAACCTTAATGGGCCTTTTACAAATCATTCGGTTAAGGTTATTGGGCTAACGAGCCTAATAAGCCTAAATAAGCTCATCCGAGCTTATTATTAAGCCCAAACAGTTTTCCATAACTTAAATAAGCTTACCAAGTGCCTTCATGCCTTTTAAAACTTAATTGGACCTTTAAAACACTTATTGGACCTTAATGGGCCCAATAATGTCCATTAAGCCCAAATAAGCTCTCCCGAGCTTATTTATAAGTTGGAACAACTTATATGGCTTATTGGAGCTTATTGAAATCTATTGTCACTTGTCAGAACTTAATTGGAGTTAAAATGTGATTTTTGCAAGTTAAGGGACTAAATGTGTCAATTTAGAAACTTGAGGGTTAAAACTGTCATAACTGATTTTATAAGGTTTAGGGACTGTTTTGAGCACTTTTGGAACTTAAGGGGCTATTTTAAACATATAAGGACCTAAAGTGTAAATTGTGTTAAGTTGGAGGACTAAATGTGTAATTATGAAAACTTAAGGGTTTGAAATGTAAAATAGTATATATTTTATATACCCAGGGGCTGTTTTGTAATTATAAGAAACTTAAGGGTATTTTGTGAACGAAAGTGATTTCATAAACATTTAACTTATCGGACGAGTTGTATTCAGGAAATATACGAGTTAAACCTACGATTTAATAAATACGAATATTTATTAATAACCGTTATACGTAGACAAGAACGTATGGGATAGTTTACCTTTCCAAGAGCCATCAACAATTTCAAATACATTAAACACGTACACCACCACACAAGTGATAACAGTATATATAAACTAGCAACTTATTGTAGTTTATACATTGAGTCTTTAGCCTAAATTTGTAGACTAAGACTGGCCGTATTTACTTAGGTATTTGACGGTGTGATTCATACTTGGATATCTATTATCATTTCAGAGGACTATTTACTAAGGTGAGTTCATAGCCCCATGTTTTACAATTATTTAAATGATTTACATCCTTGGGGTGAGAACATGCTTTGTTTTATAAATTGGACGCAAGTGTACATTTTATACAATGATTACGTGTTTGCCTAAGTAGCGATAACCCACTGAGCCCTTTATCATGAACTGTCAATTACTGGATTGTGAGCGCGAATGTTATAGATAGATCTATTTGGGATTGACAATCCCCGTTCGGGTGATTAGCTATCACTGGGAACGAACGTATACCATGTCGGATTTGGGATGTTGCGGGTTAGAACATCATTCACGGGCATTCATTGGCAATATATTGCATTCATACATGTCGAGCTTCAGTGTCATGAGCTTAGGAAAACGTAATTACTTTTTATGATGTTTGCATGTGTTGCTTAATCATACACTTGGAAATCTTGCGGTCCTACTATTGATTTACATAAACCTATGAATTCACCAACTTTATGTTGATGTTTTAAGCATGTTTTTTAGGTCAATAAGGCACGAGGTGCTGATGATACATTGGAAGTCATTAATTGAAGAGTCAACACTTAAGAATTTGGGTCTTATTACATTTTTAGGGACAACTGTTATAAACGGAATCTTTTATTTATATTGTGAACAATTTGAAGCCATAGGGCTTTATGTAAACAAACAAGTATTTTGTTAATCTATGTATTTTTTTTAAACGGACTCGTTTAGTAGTCGTTCTTAGATCTTAGTGCTATTGATCCATATAAAAAGTAACGCCCTTGGATATTCAACATTTCGCTGCGTACTCAGATTTAAGGGTGTTACAGAGGTCACCCAATAGAACAAGTAATTGGTGAGTTAAATGAGAGAACACTTAGGTCTAAGACAAAACAAGCTTAGGATTTTCGAATGACATTTTCCGAAGTCCAAATTACACGAGTCTAGTTGAGGTTGTTCATGGTTGACATGCACCATAGAATATTGATTTAAGTGGGAAAGGGTCAAAAATAATGATATAAGTCTAGAGGTCGTTTGCATACCCTTTTAGAGATATATTTGCTCTTAGAGTTTATGTGCTTATGTGCTATGTACTAGGACTTATATGAAACGCATGGAAGTTGAGCAAAATTGTTGTTTTAACGAGATGAAGGCTAGATGTCAATACATTATTCAAATTATGGTTGACATATCTTGGATTTTACATGTCAAACTTATGTACTATAAACAAGAAATTTGATCTACAACTTGCCAATATTATGGTAATCATTACCTCACATATTTAAATATGTGACAACAACTTATTCACAACACTGCATGCACCATGATAGACATGAAAGATTTGTTAGACAAATTCATTGACAAAATCACTTTGGATCACAACTCACCCTTATGTTGAAAATATGGCATTTGTGTCAACTTGTTTATTTTATGTGTTGATTGCATGCTATGTGTATTAGAATAGAAAAGAAAAGAGAAGTACTTTATGCAAACATATAAACTACTCACGTAGTTAAAGAGAATTCTTTTGAAATAGAATTCGATATGGTATTGCATAACATACTAAAAAATACTAAGAATAGATATGATAATTTAGTTACTAATACCCGTAGAAACTATGGAATTAATTCATCATACACCATGATAGTTAATATTATCAATGTTGACACACCACATCGACCATGAGACCGAGATATTACACTTAGCAACACTTTGCCATTGTGTAATGGATTACGCAATGAAAAAACCTATGCTTGGTCTCGTGAGCCATCACGACAACCAAGAGGCCAACTAAGGGTTAACCAAACAACCGCACGGAGAGCTCCCACTTGCTCCAAGACCTATCAAGAGCAAATGGAACCCCTAGTGAACAAGATACCCAAATCTGCCAGAAAATTACAGCTGGCTTCAGGGGTCTGAAACTCCTAGAAGGATTCTTCCCCAAACTGAGCTCTAACTCCTTACAGAACTCCAAGAAATCCATTTTTAGTGGAAGTCACTCTAGCAGCTCCGAATTTGACTTATGCCTTTAACTCTTTCGCCATTCCAATCCAAGCATCAGTTACAATATTTTGATGACTAAATACACTTTACCTATCATCTATCTACTGTAGTGTGCCCAAACAATGGCTACAACAAAGATTAAAATTATACAAAATGAGCCAAAACAATGGCAAACCCAAAACTAAATATTAAATGCAAATACTAGCGAATCAAGTCACAAATGGTCAAGGTTTTCATCGACTTTGCATATGAAACATAATAATACCATAATATCATGTATAAACAAGTTTTTGGCTAAGTCCATGTCTAAACATGCATGCATTTGCCATGGAAACAAAGTAAATAACAAGAATTAAATGTTAGCCAACGAATCAAAGTAATTAATTACCTATAATTAAAACCCCAATTGGTACGTGTAACCAATGGTCTTAAGGTCATTAAACACTGATTTTAAGACCTTTTAATTATTAAATAATTACTGAATTAATTACCTCAAGGGCTGATTGGAATATAATTCATAAATCGATCTGAAAAACGCGATTAAGGCCATTTTACACGTACCCGATAACAAAAACAATTAAAGTATGCATAACAAATGGCTCTGAGATCAAAAATTACTAGTATGATTAATACTGCTAGTATATTTTTAATGCTGCCAGTATTAAGTTTCTGCTGTTGGGGTAAATTTTAGCAGTTACTAGTGTTGGCCTTAAACCAAGGTTTGTGCTGCTCTCTATATAGAGGGTATTAATAATGCCAACTTTGATCAAACTGCTAGTATTAAAATGAGTTTGTACTGTGCGATATCGGATAAAACACACAGTTTGGTTCTCAGATAGTGTGGTATATCCTATATCATAACACGGGGTCGATTCTTGGATCTGGCTAGTTTCTAGAGAGAGAAACACTAGAGAGAATATATTCTAGAGAGAGAAAGTGTTTCTTTGTAAAAGGAAATAATGAACTAGCTTACCTCTTCCAAAGTTGGAAGAGGCTATATATAGTACTTACAATATATCGGGTATTCGTACCCGACTTAAAACCGAAAAACGTACTATTAACTATTAAACTACGAGCTATACTAAACAGTAAAATACACGGGGTGACCGAGTCTTTTTCTAATATCTAACAATCACCCCTGAAAATACCAAACTTTAATCACTTCAGTCTTTAGCTCGTAGGCATTTGATCTCTTGTACATTTGTGATAGTAATCTTTTGATTCATCTTACGCTTGTCTTTGACAGTGATCTTGAGCTTTCTTGAGATCATCGCCCAAACATAATCTTACATCATCTTGTAATGGATTGCCATCTTGTGCACTCTCCATCTCCATCTTTAAGATATCCTGTAATGAAACAGTTAGTAATAAAGAGAAAATTGATTTGAAAAGACAGTCTAAGTGTTTCTTATGAAAGAATTTTGTAACACTTCGAGAGTTTTGATTGTTTGTCAAATGATAAATAACCGTCAATTCTTATACTGGAACAAGTTTGATTCACACAGAACCGCACCATTGTTTCTTTCCAGTTGACACAAGTTTGATTCTTGTAGAATCGCACAAGTCACCTACCTAGAGCTTGTTTGATGTTGGCTCTAGCAGGATTTCCATCTTCATTGTGAAAAACTATCGTTTCACTCGGATGTTCTGGCAATATCACAAGGATAATGCGTAGGACTCTTAGGATAGACTTGTTTCCACAGTGTGTGAAAGACAAGAGAATTGGATATGTGTCCTAACGAGATTAATTGACGATCTCTTGGCTCTAGACTCAATAGTGCGTTTTGGTTTTAGTAATCGGAGGCTGGAGCAGACTGCCACCTGTTCAATATCAACTAACTCGGAGTGAGAAAGTCAATAGATAACGTGTTTAGTCTCCGTGAGAAATGAAACAGAAATCTTTTGAAAGATTCTGAGTGGCTAGGGAGGGTTGTGCATTGCATCACTGGGTCCATGATGTCCGATCTCAATGTACCCCCCCCCCACCCAGCAATCATCTTAGTGATTCTGGCAGCATATGAATTGACCCGGTTTCTGCCTAAGTGAATGGAGGGCTTCTTTCTTTACACCCTTTATCTTTACGATTCTTTTTAATTCTTCAACCCCTTCAGTGCTTACCGAGACTTCATGACTAGAACCTTGTTGGGTTAATTCCAGTACTAGCTCCATCTCAGTCGGCACTTTTCCCTTATTCTCGCTTTTACTCCTTTTTCATGTCATACCTAAGGACTTCTACACTAACTAGTGGATTGTCCCTTGGTAGATCCCTCCGGTTATGGCTGGATCATTGGGAATAGTACCTAACCTTACCAACCTTATAACTCCAATTAAGTAAAATGCATGGTCGGTCTTTTGGTACAGTTCTCCTTTCCATAAAACCAATTGAAAATTCAATTAAGGTACTTACGATATAAATATCAAAGCGTTTAGTACCTCGATTGTTTTTGACATTTTTCAAAAAAACCCCGCCCCCCCTCAAAATGAGCTTTGGTATTCGAATTGTTTAGCCACGTTTGGGCGAGTAAAATGAGATATAGTTCCTCATAATCACTGTTCTTTATTATACACATATTTTAATCACATTTTCTCCCCTTATCAAAAATTTTAAACCCTTTGACATTTTGGATATCAATTGATTTAAATATGTTATAAAATTTGGGAGAAAAGTGTGTCCTTAACTCACAAGCCGTGTATGAAACATATAACTGCTCCCCCTCAATCGTTGAGGGATATCAATTACTCCTACACTTAATCATCAAGAGATTATCTAGCTACTAATGTACAAGGTATATTATTCACAATAAGAGATAAGATTGACCTTTTGATTGTAATGACGATGTCGTCACGTTGTTCTGTTGATCAGCCTGTAGTCAATATCTCTTATTCTTCCTCCAACAAAGCTTTCTAGACTTCGATAGATCCTTCTGATCTGTAGTCTTTTCTCGATTGCTGTGATGAAGTCTTTGCTTCTTCTCTTGTCATCCTCTGACCACTTCCTAGTCTCCATGCCCTTATTGTACTCGTACAGATGAAAGTCTTTAACCATTTGGTCCAGCTTTTCCATGACTCTTGTCAACGTCCCATCACTAAACTTGTGAAGCTCATTCAGCCTCATCAGCTTTCTTTGATGATTTCTGTCTCTGTAGACAACTGCTCTTGGCTTAGGGACGATTGTATAGTCTTCTTTGAAGTAATAGTCGGCTGCATCCCAATTAGGACGTTCAAGGTTGATCTTTGTTTGATAACTTTCAATCCCGAGCTGTAAGTCTCCCACACGATTCCTGATCACCAGGTTTCTTATCCACATGTTGACTGCTGTGTGAAGACTGATCTTGTCTGTCTTGGGCAGATGGTTGAGCTTTTCTTGAATATTGAGAAGGAACAGATCTTCAAAATCATTTGGATGAAGATTTTTGAAATCCTTTTCTGAGATCTTGTATTCTTGGTAATCAGCTCGGCGAAGAATAATCTCTCTTAGGTAGTTGTATCCGTATTTCTCGAACACCTTAACACTGATTACACTGAGAATTCGCATCTGCGATCTGACTGCTTCACGATCAGAGGGCTCACTGTGTTTGTTGATGTAGAATTCCTTCCTCCTAAACCACCAGTGAGTGATGCCATAGACCGCACTGATGTCATATTCGCGTTCACTCTCAACCCACAACGATGGAACTAATTCTTCAAGGCCAAAGTCTAGGTAACGAGCGGCTTTGAGCTTGGATATGGATAAGGCAATTTTTCGCTCTTTGTCACCTGTCAGCAGATAATCCAGATCCTTATTGAAGAAGAATTGTGGTTGAATAGTTACCTGACCAGGTGGTCCTCCTAAGGGCAGTGGTTCATTTAAATTTTGTGGAATTTGATGACCCTCAGGATTACTCAAGTCAACCTTATTTGTCAGCAGCTTATGGCATTCATCCATCTGATATTGAAGAAAGACACTGTTCTTGTGAAAGGCTTTAACAAGGTTGAAAGCTGGTCCTTCTAAATCAGCTTTGCAGAGCTTCTTCTTTCATGTTCGTCTGCAGAACCATTTGATGAACGACCCAATATCACATGTCTTCTTTTGAAGTTTGTTTTCCTCCAAAACTTTAAACGTTGTGGCGTATGCATTTGCCCAGTTATGTTCTGGTTCCGGGAAATCATTTGGGGGAATGGTCCATTCTGGTTCAGGTGTAGCAGGTCTCTCGCTTTCTGGAATCGGCTTAAACCACGTAGTGGTCGACACCTTGGGAATGTGAGCGTTGTCAGTGTCCTCCATATCTGAGTCATTCCCTTCATCCTGCTTTGAAATGTCATCTGAAGATTGTTCAGAGTGTTCTGATTCGGGATCAGATCTGTGCATCGAAGAGTCAACACCAGCCTCTCTTGTGTCAGTGATCTGCCATCCAGTTGATGAGAGAGTTGGATGTTGTTTGGAAGCAGATGCCTCAGACTCCCTTGGTTTCTTTGAACTTTGGTCATCAGCTTTCGGAGGAGGTTTAGCTGACCGGGTCTTTCACCTTGTCTGCAACTTCCTTATCCATGGCATCTTCATCTGCTATCAAAGCTTCCATAAGAGCATGGTATAGATGGTAGTTGGTAGTATTTCTGTTGGCAGACTTCTTCTTATTCATGTGACTGAAGAGAGCACTTTTTAGATCAAATTCTTCAAGATCAACTTTATCAGTTGACCTGATGGAGTAAGTTGAATCTTGTTTCTCCTCATCTTGTTCCTTTTTGGCTTTGATAATCTCCTTCGGACTCTTTTCAGATTCTTGATTCTTGACAGACTCTGGGCCAGGCAACACAGAGTATTTCTCGATTAAATCTGCAGTGTGTCGTTCAAGAACCTTAAGGAGAGCATCATCAAGTTTTGTTCCTAGATAATTATCAACAGCCGTAGGAACTTGGGATCTTATTGAAGCCAAAACATCAGCAGAGTGATCAGTCTTCTTCACTTCAGACATCTCTTGTTCTAATCTTGCCACTCTTAGCTGAAGGGCGATGAATGGAGTGATTTCAGGGAGAGATGTGGTGATTGTTGTAGCTTCCGTGTTGATTGGTGGAGGAGTGACCAGTAATGACGGCTTAGAAGATGAGACATCTGTGAAGGGAGCAATCACTGGAGGAGTTGAAGTTACTGTCTGATGACTTGGATCAGGTATGGTGGAATCAGACTCCTCTCTAACTTTAGATTTCTCCTGATCATCTTCGGTTGGTTTGTCATGAAGAAATTGATCCCCAAAGTTAAAAGTGTCATCGAGATTTTTCATGGAAGACATAGAACCAGAATGACTTTCTGGTTTATCATCGATGACACGTTCGTCTGTTATGAGCTTCAGGTTTTCATGAACCTTTGGGTAGGCTGTTGCAAGGAATTCATCATCCATGTGCTCAGGGTTTGGTCCAGCAAGAGACACATGTAATTTTCCAGAGTCTGATCCAGTCTGGTCTTCGTTCATGGGCTCAGGGTCTGATACAGGAATGCTTACTCCTGATGTTACGGTAGACGAGTCTATTTCACCTTGATCTTTGTCACCTTTAGGAGCAGCAGTTTCTGTTTCACTTTCTGTTCTTTCTGAATCAGATGTTGATGAAGATTCATGGATCACTTTCTCTGATGTGTCATCTTCAGGTTGAGAAGAGGGTCCAGTTGTCGAATCAGGAGGAGTTTGATCACGCCTAACAAGGATAAACTGATCAGTAGTTCTTTTCTTCTTTGACAGATTGATCAAGGAATGAGCTACTTGTTCTTCAGTTACAACGACCTTTCCCTTGCCTACAACTTCATGCAGTTTGGAAGTTGTTTCTGATACTGGGTCCCTGATCGTTACTCCTCCAACAGGTGCCCGACCTTGTGGCAGAAAGGCTGGATCCAAGCTAAGCTTGATAGCTCGTTCCAGGTCAGCATCATCACCTTCTCCTTCTCCCTTTTCTTGAGGTGTTTCCAAACTCAACTTCTTAGCTAGTTCGAGATCAGGATCGTTACCTTCTTCGTGAGGAATAGATTCTTGTTGAGCTTCATCATTTTCGTCAACAAGTTAAAAAGTGGGCTTTCCCTTTCTAACTTTCTGTGGAAGCTTACGCTTGGAAGGTTTCTTGGTCGGAGAATGAGTTGGCTTAGATTGTTTGACTGGTGTGGTGGTTGTGGGATTTTTGGGTATAGCACGCTTTGTTGCAGGTTGCATGCTTGCACTTTCTTGAGGGGTTTTCTTTGTATTCTCAGCAACCATTTTCAGATGTTAGGCAACCCGCCGTTAGTCAACCCGCTGTTAGGCAACCCGCCGTTAGTCAACCCGCTGTTTAGGCAACTCGCTGTTGACCAATCCGCTGGTTAGTCAACCCGCTGTTAAGGCAACCCGCTGGTTAGGCAACCCGCTGTTTAGGACCAGCGGGTTGAGAATTTTATTAATAAATAATAAAATAACCAACTCGCCGTTAAGAAAAACACGCAACTCGCCGGTAAGAATCAAGGGCAAATCATTCATTTTTGTTTGAGATGGAAGTCCACACATTAAAACCTATTAATATATACCCTATGAACAATTCCCAGTATCTAAGTCATATCTTAAAACACTACAATGGCATTTACATCTAAAAACGACCCTAGATCTATTTTTCTACACTTTTTGATGTGTTTTTGATCGAATCCTTTGATATACACATACAATATATGATATAGATTAAGGATCGAAGAATACCTTTGCAAAAAAACACTGAAAATTGGCGATTTGTGACTTCGTTTCTTGGCGGCGAGTTGCGTGTGTGTGTGTGTTTTTATCTTTGATCGATTTTTGCAACTTTTGACCAACTGGCAACTCGCCGCCCTTTTATACTCCTAAGTTACATACTTGGCAAATTTGGTCCCTTTGGTTTCCATCTTCTTTTATTTCTTGTATTAAGTATTTCTAAGGCATTAGACTATTGGCCAACTTAGTCCCTATTGGTTAATAAGGCTAGGAAACAAAGAGCAAATGCTTTTTACACCCTAAACATTACAAC
>BQNB010123772.1:8274-20042 GCA_026074375.1 Tanacetum coccineum
ATCGTGTGAAGGTACCCCGGTCGCCTTTTCTCCTTTTTTGTAATGTCAAAAAATGTGGAATGATTGCTTTTAAGTTAGAGAATTATATCATCTTTTATTGCTAACTGTCTTATTTCAGGATTAGACGACGATGTTGCAGCCTCATTCCAGCGGAGTCAAGATTCAAGACCTCATGCTCAATCGACAAAGATATATATATGATGAAAGCTCAAACTATCAAAGTCTTTCGCAATCTCTAATATACAAGCACTTCCTCAAAAGAACATTTTTGACAAGATTGCTGGACAATAACAAAGATATATCTCACAAGTGGATCAAGTACTACTCCTTCCATGATGTGGTACAAGTAATCATGTTAAAAGAAAATGTTGAGGGAGATTGTTAGCAAGCTTTCAAGACCTTGACCATGAGGGTGGAGACACAAGATTGCAAGGAGGCATAAAGATTCAAGGATAAATATTCAGTGATCTCAGTAGTCAAGACAAATCAAGGCCAAAGACCACGATATTAGTATTTTGTCAAAGAATATCAAGTTAAAGATCAAGATCAAAGATCACAAGCATGCAAAAGGAACCTCAAAAGAATTACCAAGAACACAAGGCTCCAAGACTCAAGACGTCACAAAAGGATCCATAATTGAATGACCACCCCTTAGGGGGAGATTGTTAGCCGTGTTTTTAGTAAAGTGATGGTCATTATCAATCTCGAGCCTTGTATAGGAAAATATAGTTAACGAGAATCTCTTTTAAGCTAATTGGGCCTAGTTGTCAGGCTTAAAGCCCATTTGTAGCTTGGTCCGGTTCAAAAGACCCATAAGAAAACCCACAAGGCTTGTCCACTCTATGTACTATATAAAGCCCTCTCTAAGTGTGGAGAGGGTGTTGCTTCTCATTTTTCTTTCTAAGTGCAAGTAACCATCTTCTCTCTTTTATTTCTCTCTCTAAGATTTTCTTATCTTATTTTGTGTTTATGGTGATAAAATGATATTATCTAACAAAACCGAAAGACAATTGCAGGTCATATAAAGTGCTACAAACACCCCTATATAATTTTGCTATAGCTTTCGTATATATAATTTCATCAACTAACATTACAAACACAAAAAACTATTTTTACAATTTACCATGAATAAATGCATAAAAAAGGTCACCGTATATCCTGAAACATGGGCCCGTAAGACACGTCTTAAATAATATCACCTTATTAATCACTACCAAACATCTAATTACACCATTTAATATGATTGTTACATTATATAAACACATATCACATAATACTTTTAGTACCTTTTTGCAAAATTTTCCAGCAAAGCATGTGAGTCCACGCAAGCTAAAAAGTAACCACACAACATAGCCCCATTTTGGGTTTTCTTTCAAGAAACTTTCCCTGTAAGTATTTTAGATATAATCATTACAATTATAATTCAGCTTTACTAACGATCATTGCCATTATTTAATAAAAAGAAACCAAATTGATGCACGTACACAGTTCTTTGCACCAGCAAGCCAGGCGGCACCAACAAATGTCCATCCCCAAAGAAATGGATAGAGCAATGACTCCAGTTTGAAAACGCTTACCACGATTGTCCAATTACCTCTTATTAAACTTCCATGAACTAATGCTATTTAAGTAACTTTCAGCCCATTTGACCAGTTTTATTTAGGACTCTTTTAGCCCATATGTGTCTTAAAATGGAACATAATAAGCCATAAGTAAACAACATAACAAAATATAAAAATCATCTAAAAACGCAAGTGTATAAAAAAAATAGACACCTTAGAGTTTTATCTCAGCATCCTGAAATCAACATGTTCATCTTTGAAATCCAAACAACGTGAGACACAACTATATCATGCATTGCAACATTTTGTGATGTACAACCTAACGGCCGCATCTTCACTTGCTTATCACAACTGCAAATGAAGACCATTAAACTAATATCAAATGAATCGCAACTCAAAGATTAAACACAAAATTCATACTGTCAAATGTAATATACAATTTCGAATAAGTTTTGGAATAGATTGAGCTAACTCAACTTGTTTTTCACTAATAACTGGTAAAATCAAAAATAAATATCAAAGTTTAATCGCATTCCGGAAAACAAAAAAGAAACTTAAAAAATGAATAAACGAATCACACATTACCTTTGTATATAAAAGAGCAATTATAATTTTTGACTTTGCCTTTCAGTCCCAATAACAAACAACTGATAACACACAAACAACTGATAAAACAAAATCAGATTTAATCAATTATACGAGACAACACCTGTTGAGTTCGAAAGTACATAGAAATGGAAACAATGATCTAGTTATAAATCAATAGAATTCGACTATCTTTTTCGAGTTTTACAGAATTGGAATCAAGATAATCGGTGTATCCTACCAGAGCGCCTTCCACTTCTAATAGGCCACGAAATAGACCATATTCATTCTCAAACGAGTCCATAAGGGTGATCCCATTTTTTTCATCGGTTCCGGGTGTGAGACCAAAGATATTGGAGTGGGACCGATCCGGCAGAACAACTCAAAAGACAAAGAAGGGGTCGTTAATTTCTTCATGCTCATTCCAAGTTCGAAGTACCAATTGTACAAATAATAATCCACTTCGTTACATGATTTCTTTTTAATCTTTGAAAAAGTATGGGATCAAGTTCATTCATTTATGCCTATGGATTCTGAAGAAGAAGTTCAAAGACTAAAAAGAGAAGGTCAAGATGTTGAAGCAAAACCTGTTAAAAGATAAAGAACTTAAAGAAGTTTCAAGTCAGTTCAAAGCTAATAAGAAGAAGAACAAAAAAAAATATGAATTGTCTCAAGAAAAGCTGAATCAAATGGTAATTATAGTTCCAGATGAAGGAATAAATGTTGAAGCTCTTCAAACCAAATACCCAATATATTGGATGGGGAAGGTTTATCTGAAGACACTATTGTAATTTTAGAAAATCCATCAGAGTAGGCATCACACAAAGTGTAATCAGGGTTTTTGAAGCCATGCTTAAGAATATTAACAAGGCATGATCTGATCAAATTATGGGAGTTAGTTCAGAAAGATTACAACCATCGGACTTATGAATGATAAAGAGAAAGAATTATGGGTTGAACTGAAGATGTTGTTTGAACCAAATGCAGAGAAAATCTTTTTAAACTTCAGAAATATATGCATGATCCTTTAAAATGGTGGTTATATGATATGTGTGTAGTTCATCATGTATCTACAGAGAAAGGACAAGATATATTCATGCTGGTTGAAAAGGATTATCCCTTCTAACGAAGGGACTGTGGCAACTTTAATTGTTATGTAACAAGCTAAGAGTGGATCAACAGTCAGAGATAGCAGATGAACTTTTGATAAAGATCTACATTATAGCAAACATACTAAGGAAGTAAACTGTTTGGAAGCATCCTCAGCAGAGTACATTAGAAGAAACTTGAGATTTGATGGTAAATCACAAGTTTAGGGGAGGATTGTTGGGATTTAGAGCTACCACATTTTAGTACAGTGATAGTTAGTTAGTACTGCCAGTACATTGTTAGTACTGCGAGTTATAGTTAGTATTGTTAGTTGTATATTTAGTACTGTTAGTCATATATAGTTAGTACTGCTTAAGTGATATGCATGAGTTATATTAGGAATAGATATGCATGATCACTTAACGCATTTTGTAAGCCCATTAGGGTTTCCTTGGTGTATAAAAGGAACCCTTACGGCATAGCTAGCAATATGAATCCAAGATAGAAAAGTCATAGTTATTTAGGAAAAACATATAGTTGTTTTGTGAATCATTCAATATATTGAAAGTTTTGTGAAAGTTCTTGTGTTACTGTTATATTGTTTCTTCTGGTGTATAAAGATTAGTTTCCGCATAATCTTTATATATTACTCAAGGTTTCTATCATAGTTGTTTTAGATCTATCTAAGACAACTTAAGCTTTAACAAGCTAATCTAAGATCTATCAAAAGGGGATAAACATCGATTCTCACTTTTTCTCCTTTTGAATCGTACCTAAGGACTTCTACACTAACTAGTAGATATCCCTAGGTAGATCCCTCCAGTTCTGGTTGGATCATGGGATTTGAATACCTATGCCTAACCACCTTATAACTCTATAAATTTAAGTACATGGTCGGTCTTTAGGGTATTCCAACACAATCAAAACCAAAATCATTGAAAATTTCAATCAAAGTGTTTGATATAAATATCAAAAGATTTACACTTTGAGAGTTTTTCATCATCACTAAAAGCTCCCCCTATAACATGTACACCATATCCATAGTTACATGTTAAGTGTTGGGAGTGTATTGTGTCTATTTATTATGATCATCATGAATACAATTAAGGATTCAGTTCGTTTATATTTCATTTTCTCCCTTTATCTAAAATGTTAATCCCTTGATATTTTGGATATCAATTGATTAAACTTTCGGGGACAAAATGTTACATAATCACTATAAGGAACATTTTAATGCTCCCCCTCAAGTTTTGAGGGTATATATAAGACTGTGTTGAGTATAATAATTTGAAAAATTTTGAATTTACTAAGAAATTCTTGAAAATTTTATACTCGAGCACACCTTATTATCACCAAAAGTCTACACTACATATTTACAAATTTACAAGTTTATGATATACGAAATGACCTTTGAGATATGAACTTAATATGACAAAGTCATATTGTTCTTTGCAGCAGTCTGAGGTCAGTTCCGTAGAGTCTACCGCCAACGAATTTCCCCAAACTCCTCATCATCATTCTTTCCTTTAGCAGCTTGTTGATGTCCTTGATCATGAAATGAGCTCTTTTATTTTCCAAATTGCTCCATCTTCTCTTCGGTAAGTACTTCTTGTCGATATTTTTGGTTATGTCTTCGAGCAAAGAAAGAAGCCTGGGTTAATGTGCCATCACTAAACTTGTACAGTTCGTCAGTACGCATCAACCTGTTCCTCTTGAGGTCGTCGACATAAATGAATCCTTAAGGGTCTTTGTATAGAGTGTACGGGTGCCTTTTTATGAGATCTGGTCTTGTAGTATCAGGCTTGGTAATGTTGATCTTCTTTTGATACTTTTAACTCCATGTTTGAAAGATCCTCGACTAGCTTCTGGAATAACCAGAGTTCTGGTGAACATCCTTGGGGCTTATTGCAATGTCAGCAACTCATCCCCTAAAGATTTTTTTGTGAAGCCGATTCTGAACCTACAAGAATTAAAATATCCTCAATATCATTGATCCGAAGTCGTGGAAAGTCACCTTCCTTGAATATGTATAGTACGTTATCAGATCTTCTTACTACAATCTCTTCCAAGTACACGTATCCATGTTTCCTCATAACCTTGACATGAGTGACTGCCAGAATACATTTTGTAGAATATACATCTCCTCTTGATTGTAATTACCTCTTGCCATATGCATAGAGAGGACTTACGTTTTTATCTCAATATGAGATTCCCAATAAGTATATATATCATAAGCAACATTAACAGGACTTATATGTTGAAACATGTCTTAATGCTGGTAGATCAATACTTAGAGGCCCCTTTGTCTATGGTAGTACGGAAGTCGTGTATGTCATTTAGTCGAAATTCTCCTTGTAGATACTTGAGTTCATTGTTGATGAAGAATTCGAATGGTACTCTTTTGACGTATTTCCAACTTTGATCAAAAGAAGGGGTTTAGAAAGATCAAATGGATAGTCATCGCCTTCCAGATTTTCCCAATCAAGCTTTTCTAAAAAAGCCTTATAGCATTCTTCAAAGCCATATTCTAATTCACCATAATTAGAGCGGGTGCCTTTGAGTAGTCTGAATGCTGGTACTAGCAAGACTTCTTGAGTTAAATTCTCAATTTTTAGGCCATTCAAGACATATGAAGAGAAGTCTATTAGAGTGCTCATCAATTCATCAAAGTATTTCAACGATTATCCAATAGAAGTAGAAATGCTTAGATGTCTTTAACAAATTTTGGGTTGTCCTTCCCTGTGTAGTCTTGCAAATATTCTAGTAGGGTCTGTTGGGCTTCTTGAGGTGGTGTAGGTTTCTTGAACCAGTCATGTCTAGAGGCAGTCTATCCTTGGTTTTCATCTCATTTTATCACCCAGTTCCCTTCTTGATCTTTGTGGCTTGTCTGGAGTCTAAAACCTGAACACTGGTTCCTCTGATTAAACAGACTTTCTAAAAGATTTTGGTTGAGACTTGGTGCCTTTGGAAGAGCCAGATGTTGAATCTTTCTTTTTCGGACCAGTGGTTGGTTCTGCATCTTTGCTTAGCTTTCTCTTCTTTAACCCTCGGTCTGATCCAGCGGAAGGGTCTTCATCTTTGTCTTTGTCTTTTCGGCCACGCTTCAATGAATATTCATCATAAGAATAGAAGAAATCTTTGTCAAGAGCGTAAGATTTTTTCAAACATATAGCAATCTAGGTGTTCGGTAGTCCGTCAGATATTGACTCACTTTATCTCCATCTTCTGTTCGAAGAAGAAATCTTCTTTAACTCAAATTTCAGTAAGTGTAGAAGCAGCCTTATAAGTAGATTGTGGGTTGGGAAGAACCTTTGCTAGAGTAACTTCATCACGTGATTCTTTAATCAAACTTTTCGATCACAAAGTGGAGCGAAGTTAACACTTCCTTGGGTTAGAAATCTAAGGGCAGGTTGGATCCCTTTACTTGCTCTTTGATTCTTGGTCGTGAGAATCTCTGAAAGGAAAGTTCATGAATTCTATCTCTGTTTATCCCAAACTTGTGTTTAGTGTTCATCAAACTAAAGTTGTAACTTGAGTGTGTTAAAAATAGAGGGTTCTTTTTAAATTTCTGGCAACTTCTTTTTCCTATGTGCTTTTCTATCGATTGAATTGAAAGACTGATGCGAAGTTAGGAAATTGTGATAGGGATGTTATAGTTTTCAAATTGTCGATGCGGAGGTGGAGTGGGTGTTGTTAGTATTGGTGAGGAGTGAAGGTTTGTCGATGGATTGAGGAATGTTTGTGAGTACAGGTTGATGATTAGTGATAACAGAAACCGGTAGTGTAGAAGTGTGCGGTGCTGAGTTCTCCAGGGATCTTCATGGGTGGACATGAACATCTAGTGGAGAAAAAAATTTATGCATTAGTATGAGGATTATCTGAAAAATTTAGGAAATTTTAATGCCCAAGTCGGTTCATGAACGAGAATGAAATAGTAGCAGGGAACTTCAGTCTTCTTTACAATAGTAGAAAATTATCACCTGTGATGAGATCTTCAACAAAACGTGTGTGAGTAGTCTCTAAATTTTCATTCCCTTGTTGAGCGTCAATCATTTCAGCATCAGCACCCTCACCTTGAACAACCTCTTTATCAGTCTGAGTGGGTTCTTTTAGTCTTGCGTCTACATCATCATCAAATTGGTCGGTAGTATCATCTATTCCCTTATCTTCATTACTTTTAATCTCATCATCTTCAGATTCATTTTCTTGATCAACTTCCTCCTTTTCTTGATTATCATCATCAGATTCTTTATCTTGCTCTGAATCAGATTCTTGCTCTTCA
This sequence comes from Tanacetum coccineum, assembly GCA_026074375.1. Taxonomy (NCBI): domain Eukaryota; kingdom Viridiplantae; phylum Streptophyta; class Magnoliopsida; order Asterales; family Asteraceae; genus Tanacetum; species Tanacetum coccineum. The sequence continues at coordinate 15,793 of BQNB010123772.1, forward strand.
CTTTCATTCTACTGTCCACTGCCTTCATCACTTGCCTCTTGTTCGTTGTTGCTGTCGTCTTTATCATTACCCTAAGACTCAGATTCACTCTTAGTAGAGTCATCTTCTGTCACATCAGGAACCCTTGGTTTATCACCAGTTCCTTTACTTGTGACGGTAGGAGTGATCTTTTCAACACTAGGAGGTTTTTGGGCACCTGTACCAGAACCACTAGGATGTGTCTTGTGAAAGTCCCTTAAGCTCTTCTTTCTCACTTCTTTCAACTGAGCCTTTTCAGTCAAAGCTACTTCAGATAGCAGCTCAATTCCTTTACCACGAGCAACATCCACCTTTTCCTTTTCCTTTCCTTTAGACTTTGTTTCCACCGGAGGCTCTCTGATAACGATACCTGTTGCTAGCTTAGTTGAAGACTTCTTGACTGATCTCTTAACTCGTTTGCCTTTTGTGACAGGTTCTTCATCTATAGGAACTAACTCACTGTCCTTCTTAGTTGGAGAAGCTTTCTTGAATTTTCTAGAAATCTTGGGAGGTACTTCACCTGTAGCATAGCCAATATAAGTCTTGTATGCTTTACTTTCCTTCATTGTTGGACTTGTCAAACATTCAAGAAGAATAGCTCCATAGATCTAAGATGATTCTTTTGCAGAGATAAATCTTAAGGAGTTAATTAAGTAGTCAGCTTTGGAGGTGTGCATCCCAATTTTATATCTCCAAGAGAGTGACTTTTCTTGAACAAGAAAGTTGGTGACTGATAACTTGGTGAAACGGAGGGTAGTTTGTAATATTTTCATGCTTTTTGTAGACTCTGTTTTAATCTGGTAGATGAAGTCTTCCTAAAGTAATTCCACATAGTCTACATTTTTCTAATAGAACATACCCAAAGGATTTGAGCTCTGGAGAGACGAAGCTTGTCAAGACCACTAGCCTTTCCAGATAAACTCCGGTTGATACGATCTGTAAAAGTTCTCCAGGGTTGATGCATCTGATCAACAACAACATCATTAAGTGAATTGACCTTCCCAGTATGACTGAGTTCTCTTAAGAAAGACACAATGTGCTTCTTCGATGGAAGGGATCAAATTCTCTACCCCTGTACTCTGGGCCAAAAATCTGAAATATATCTCTATAAGACTTCCAAAGAAGGTGAATCGTTTCTTCTTTGTCAATCTTGAACTGTAGAAGGTGTCATGCTTGTACATAGAATTCCAGAACTGGTGCATGTACACTTCAGGGACATCCGCAGTGATGAGAAATGCAGGATAACATGGAGTGAGTGCTATAGCATCCAGAAGACTTGAAATGTTGGTTCTCTTTGTGTCAACCCGCGAGGGATTCTTCCATTGCATTTTCCTCGATATCAATTTCTGTTTTCTTTAGGAACAAGCTTCAAGATACATGCTTTGGTTTGTGGTAGCAGGTGATGGAAGAATGATTTGCTAAGATTGTCCACTACAGTCATGTACAACAAATATATATGGAACAGATAGACAATTTAGACCAAGATGCATGATTATTGATGCAGGACAAGATTTACAATAGGGGATAGGCAAACAATTATGAGGCAACAAATTAATACATGAGCACACAATGCAAAGACCTAATACACATGCAAACAGGAGACACACATACTCATATACCACTTTATCTATAGACCAACTAATGAAATCAAGGCAATCACTAAAGATTTATAAGGAAAATTACACCTATTTTAATCACTAAGTGATAAGATAGGGTTAAATTATACTTAGGTTAGGATATGCACTTGGATTACCGAGATTACGAGATTAGATCTTTCAAGAAAAAATATCAAGTTATTGTTTGCTATGTGTGTATAATCAACCTGTGTACATCCTTTATGTATAGTTCGCCTGAGTAAACACCCTTCGTATAGTTCGCCTAAGTTAATTACCTAAGTATAATTCGCCTGTGTTAACATCCTAGGTATAGTTCGCCTGTTAAAACTCTCATGTATAGTTCACCTACATAGTTGTGTATTGTTCGCCTGTGTATTTTTGAACGTATAGTTCGCCTGTGTTAATATTCAAACGTATAGTTCGCCTGTTCAAAATTCTTGTATAGTTCACCTGAATCAATTCTTAAGTATTGTTCGACTGTTAAATGTGAGAGTATTGTTCGCTTTGACCCAATTTTTTGGTCTAACATATTTTACCATTTTACACAAATATTTTACACCTTTCTAAGCATCTAAGTTCACTTAATCATGATCATATAGCCTCTATGAGTCATTTTAACACTTTTAACGCCCGAATTAACCACAAAATTCCTGATTTAAGACATGTTTGAGCCATAAGAACACGACCACCCCACATAATCAAAATTTCCACATATTTGTATGGTTAAGAACACTCCAACACTCATAATCAATCGTATAAGCAGTTCTGATCCCAAACCCATAAACTTTTACAAGTTTTAACCCATTTTCAAACTTTTCGAATTCAAGAATCAATCAAAACACATGAAGAATTTATCCTTATTAAAAACTGTTAAAGGCACACAATCTAGACCCCTAATAAACCAAAACCCCTCAATCAATTTCACTTTTCAAACACTTTAATTAAATCGAATTTTAGGGTTTTCAAGTGTAATTCCATGATTCAATCATATATAATGACGTTTTAATGATGACATTCGTGTACCTTAAGCTTAAAACAAAGATTGAGAAAGTTCTTGAGGGTCTTGAAGGATATCAATGAAGGAATAGGGTTTTTGAGGTGTTATGTGTGTAAAACGAGAGAAAGAAAGAGACGGGGAGGTGATTATGTTCAAATCTTTCAAGATTTGGCATAAATGCCCCCTAAGGTGTAATAAGACTTACACTTTTCTCTTAAACTATTCCTAAGGCACACTAAAGTTTCCTATATGGCAAAACTAAACCCTAAAGATTAGTTATCAAGAATAACACTTATCATTTTGCATTACCACCCCTATAAGATTAAACATATATCAAGTACAGCCTGATTGAGTTGATATTTACCAACTCCCCTTTAATTATTCACTTGACACCATTAAAAACCTTTTCTGATTGACACCTTATTAATTGTGAAGAAGATGATTTTGACAATTTCTCCCCCTCAAATAATGACCCGTTTTCTAGTTAAAGAGCAGTAGTCGTTATTTGATTGTTCAAAATTGTCTTAGAAGAATGATGATCTGTTGAATCTGAAAAATGATTATCTTATAATTTGAAAATCAACACCCAAGAAAATAAGATTTCTCTTATTTTGACACATACGCGCACTGACACGTACACTTACGGATTATAAGAAGCACGAGTTGTGATGCAAAGTAATCACAAGCCTTTGAATGAATATAAAGTAATTCATTCCTAAGAAAATTAATTCCCGTTATGAGGTCAAGTTGTCTATTTGACGACATACTTACCTTGAAGATGATGACCGGGTTGCTATCTGAAATAATAGCAAGCCATTTTGCCATGTTTTGAAAACTTTTGGAACTTCTACTCGAACTTCATTTACCGCTTGAATGACATTTCTAAGGCCGTAAATGTTATCGATTTTCAGAAGACATGCCATAGATAGATATTTTTATATTTTTCTGATTTTTTAATTTTTAATTTTGTTTTTGTAAAATTTTATAAAAGGAAAATCTTTTTGGATTTTTATGTTTGCATATGTACATATATACAGGATATGAGTTACCACCATCACTCGTTCGTTTCCTCTGCTAGATGTTTCAACGTTTCTGGAGACATGCTTCTCATACCAAGCTTATTGATCAAGAAGTTAAATCTCTCTCGAGGCGATGGTTTAGTAAAGATGTTAGCCAATTGGTATTCAGTCCAGACAAAGTATAGTTCCACGATTCCATTCTCCATTTGATCCTTTATGAAATGGTAGCGAATATCGATGTGCTTAGCTCTTGAATGTTGAACATTGTTGCAGCATAAAGCAATCGACTCTTGTTATCGCAGTACAAAGGAATCCTATTGAATTTAAAACCATAGTCTGTTAGTTGTGAATGCATCCATAGGATTTGTGAGCAACATCCAGACAAGGTAATATATTCAGCCTCTGTACTCGAGATAGCAATGCTCTTTTGCTTCTTTGACGACCAGCTAACAAGTTTGTCACCTAAGAACTGAGCGTTTCCCGATGTACTACGTCTAGTGTCCTGACATCCCGCGTGATCGGCGTCTGTATAAGCTGTGAGTGAAATATCGGTATCCTTCGAGTACCATAGTCCCATGTTAATGGTTCCGTTAAGGTATC
>BQNB010123773.1:2968-20042 GCA_026074375.1 Tanacetum coccineum
TTATTTACTTTCAATGTCCAAAACTTTAAAACTTATGATGAATATGAACGAGAGTTGAATAATGATATAGCAAGGGGTCCCAAGGAACCGTGGTCAGAAAATGGGGTAGCATATCAACTGTGTGATCATATATGCGAACCATATCATTTTAAGAATGGAAAAACTAAATGGCCCACATGTGATTCAAATATCGATGGGTTCTGTAATGGTGAGGAACGACCAGGAATGGTTCGAGTCGGATGCATGACCTATTTCCAAGATCACAAGTGGTATGATGAACTAGCTGATGGAAAGCTGAAGGAAGAAACCTTAACACTTAAGGCTAAAGTTGAAGGATCATGGGGAGACGCAACTCCTGGGGTAATGAAATTCTGCGCATGGTTGAAAAACAGTTTTGAAAACTTCCATGAGCTAGATTATGATGTATTGGTAAAACTGGAAGAATGTTGGTGGAAGGTGAATACTCATGAGATCGCCCCATTTACTCGTATGGAAAATTTTAGGCGGGGACCATATGCGAATATAAAAACTGAAAAGGCTCATGATCCTTATCTTGATGTCTACCGTATATTTGGCAGGAATTATGGAGCAAGCAACGTAGGTGATACTCAAGAAAATCAAGGACATAAAGAACATAAGGATAATCTAACTCTTAAACCATCAATTTGCAAAATCACGAGATTCGAGATGATGAAGAACTCATTCAATGATGACGAGGAGTACATTACCATAAAAGAGTCCGAACACCTCAACCATTCAAAGGATAGCCTCAACACTTATCGAGAACTTTTATGTCCTATAAATGAAGGATGGGTTGTGGCGACACCGAATGAATGAAGGACAAAGAAAAGGTCAAACTTAAAGACCGGCTGAAACAAAAGTGCTTCCCGGGAGACAACCCAGTCATTTTAATTGTTTGTTGCATGAGTCTGTTTTCCCAGACACTATATATGGCGTATCGAATCCCTCTAGATACGGCGTATGGACGTGTCTGGACGTTATCAGTTTTAAAACTCAGTATTTGATTTCTAGTAATTTAATTGTTTTTACAGGTACAATACGACGTATCCTAGGGTCAGGGATAAGGCGTATTAATCCCTGTACAGTTGTGTGCTTAATTGTTTTCTTGTACCATTGTAGCGAGATAGAAATTGCACTCGTCTTCTAATCTTTTATGCAGAACCTTGCTTAAACTATGATATGGTATATTCTGAAAAAGACATGTGTTGAACTTATCTGGGCATTCTGAAGCCCTAGTCAACACACTTTTTTCTCAATAACTCAACTTGGAGAATCATCACGAGTAAAACATCAGGGAGTTTTCCGTTCTAATTCTATTTCCCATATTATTTAATTGTTTTATCTATAAAATGAGGACGTTGTATAATTTAAGTGGGGGGATGGAGAATTAAAACGTACTTGTCCTTATTTTTACAAAATAACATGCAAAATGCTTAAAAATAGGCTAAATTTAAAAAAAATTAGCATGACTTTTGTAAAAATCACTAGTTACATTACCTAGCGCACTTTAACCCTAGATACATATTATGAGAATTAAGCCTATTCCGTTTCTAAATGCTTACTAAAAATTCCACAAAATTATGAGTGTGTCGGTGATGTAGTGGACTTTAGAACTTGGCCTGGTATATCACTCAAGACCACAATGATGAGTACTATGGACTTAGATGGAGGAACATGTTCAATTGATAAATTTCTAGGATTAAACCAAAAAGCATACATGTTGTAAAATTAACTAACTACACTGGTTAGTTAACCCTCGTGTAGCCCATTGTTTACTCTTATTTTTAGAGTAAGATTCCCTAGAACAACCTGTTGAGCCATTCCTTTCTTTTTCTACACCAAATTATATGTTTCGTTACACCTTTACACCTTAGCCTACCCTGTAGATTAAGCCTATTTTAATCAAAGTTGCTAGTTGCTTTCGTGTAAAGTTCTGTATTTCCTACGACAAGGTGAAATTTTTCTATGTCTATATTGGTCTAGAAATTGCACAATGCAATGGGAAAATATGTAGCTCGTATGTTTTGCTACTTTTGCAATTATGAATCATGTCCGAAGAAGAAGTGTTACAAGGAAAAAGTATCCTGATGAATTATGATAGTGAAGACGGTGAAATTACACCGAGATTTACGATGTATTGCAAAGCAAAAAAAATAGAAAAAAAGCTGCAAAAAAGGAAGATGGATGAAAAATAGTCGGTTCATTATGCTTATACCGAAGGAATTACTTGGAAGGATCAATTATTCGTTGATACGTTACAAAAATTAACGATGTAAAGTCTTGTAAAAAGTTGTTGATATCACCACTTATTCTGTAAAAGTATGTAAAGAGCGGGATGTAAGAGAAGTTGACCGTTATGAGAATGCCAACTTAGGTTGTCTTTGTCATTTCTATGATCCATTATGAAATCACAACTAAATATATAATATAATGAACTAAGTAAGCAATAACAATAAAGAAATAGAGAAAGAAACGAGAAACCAAGACACCAAAAATTTATAGTGGTTCGGGCGCATTTAAAGACCTCTTTGTCGTTCATACTCCACTCCCCGGTGTTATCACTCGGAGATTTTTCTTTATGTCAACAAGATCCATTTAGGCGGAGAAAAACGTTTACACGTCGCTAACTTCTCTTTTACGCACTAAGCTAGATTTCGAGTCCTAATTTAGCTAGAACCAATCTAAGACTTAACACATAGTCTTTTTACACTCACCAAGATATTTACCCTTAGATTGACACACAATCCAAATCACACTTAAAATACACAATTTACACTATTAGATCTACAACTCAATTCACAATTTACACAACAACAACTAGTAAATGTAATGACGATAAGTGTATTGAGGAGGAAGAGAGAGATCACTTGATAACAAATCGGTATGTAGAAGAATAAAATTGTTCATCTCTTGCTTGTTTAGAAGACAGAAGAGAAGAAAGGAGGAAGAAAGATTTAATCACTTGAAAACAAGATCAAATATGTTAGTGATCAAAGATAATGTTGTTTTAGAAAGAAAGAAGAAGAGAGAAAATGGATCTGGAATAAATTGTGGAAAGGGGGAAAAGGTTCTGTTTTTCAGTATGGGGTAGCCCAAGTATTTATAGGGGACAAAAAATGACCGTTGCTGGTGGCGGTCCCGGCGGTCCCTTATATATAAGGGGGCCGCCAGGCCTAAAAGGGGGCCGCCACTAGACTCCGCTCCCTTTTTTGTCCTTTTGTGGTGAAGGTTGTATCTGTTATAGAACCTTCTATTTTGGGGGGGAAATTTGAATTTCAAATTTTATGTTCTTAATAAAACATTTCTTTTAATGAATAAATATTTTGTTTTTATATTTTTATAAAAACACATTTGTAGAAATGTAAGGTTTAAGGAAAATATTTTCTTGATCACTAATCATGTTTAATGATTTGTTTATCCATACCTTAAGTGATTAATCTTAGAAATAGAATTTTATGATTAGTAATTTATAAACGTTTAATTTTATCGTAAACGTTTTCACATTTTGTTATTATCAAAACATTGAGAGGTCGAAAAATATAAATAACATTTTTAGACATTATTTGTATTAACACTATACACAAATAACTTCCCCTTAATCCATGCTTCAGGGATTAAGCATACCAATGCTTGCAATAAAAAACTGAGACCTAGTCACATCAAAGGCTTTAGTAAAAAGATTTGCGACATTGTAATCTGTATGTATCTTGACCATTTCAATCAACTTTTTCTCATAGGAATCTCTAATGAAATGATGCCTAATCTCTAAATGCTTTGTTTTAGAATGGTAGACAAGATTCTTGACAACATAAATGGCACTCTTATTATCAACATGAATCATTGTCTGCATAAAGTTGTATCCATACTCTAACATCTGATTTTGGATCCAAAGCACTTGACCACAGCAGTGAGAAGCAGCAATATATTCAGCTTTAGTAGTTGAATTAGCCACAAGCATAAGATGAGGAAATACAAGAATAACATATTAAAGCATCTAATGAAGATAGACTAGTAGTTGATTCTTGACTTCAAAGGATGTGATATTCAAAAGGTAGGAGACTTTTATTAAAGCAAATTAATCACAAGAGTGTGATTAATTAAAGAGTGAGAACGAAGAAGATGGTGACTCATTTTGGTGATGGACTTGTGATTGGGGTATGAGACGGGTGATGAGGAATTGAATGAAATTAATTTCATTCTTCAATGAGTGCAAGTGGTTGGTGGTGTACCGACAACAATTACAAAAAGTAGCATGACAACCTACCTGAGCATTAGTAGGAGGTTGAACCATTGGATGGGGTGGAGAGGATGGTGTGGATGTTTGGGAATCAATGAGTGAGGAGACGGTGTAGAGTTGGTGGATGATTTGATCTCTTTATAGGTAGTTCATAGGTGGTGAAATGGAGTGAGTGGTGTTTCTTGAAGGTGGTGGTGTTGAGTTATTGTGACGAGTGGGTGATGATTTTGGTAAAGGTGTCTTTCGCTTCCAAACTTGACAAACCCGACTCTTGGTTTTCTAGTAAGGTTAGGATGATGATTTGAGCAAGACATTTGTGTGGAGGAAGATAGTATGAGGAAGATTGTGATGATGAGAAAAATGAGAGGAGATGGAAATTTAAATAATGAAAGTATGAAGAGAGAATGGCAAAGCATGGTGTTGGAGATGAAGGTTGAAGAAAGTGTGTGTTCAAAGAGGGAAATTCCAGCAATGTCTAAGAGTAGGGTGGTCAAAATTACAGAAAAAGGGAAATTTTTTGAAATGCTGTTTCCCTCCTAACGGAGGTCCCTTATTGTTGGGCGGTCCCTTATATGTAAGGGGGTCGCCTGATATATAAGGGGGTCGTTTTCTGGAAGGAGCAGAGTTTTTCCAGTTTTTCATTTTCAAAAATATCACACCTTTATCAGCTAAAAATCAACTAAATCTTAAGCACCATTTCAACAATCATTTTCTAAGCATGTAGAGGTAAAAGCTTCAAGATGATTCACATAAGAACATATATTTTCAATAGCAAAGCATTCATGGGATGATAAATAATATTCGAAATTTTTCCCAACATACGCAAGTTATTTCCGCATATTAGCTTTCTTGTAGTCTATCTTTTCTTTGTGCCCTTTGTTTTGTAAATCACTCTTTCATTCACCATCATGTTGTATGAAAGACCACCAACCACACCCTTTCAAAACCCCCCCACGAAACACAACCTTCCTATTCCAAAGATATACCTTGGTGTTCCAACAACATCAAGATGAACCTATCTACGATGCGTGGACTCGTTTCAAAAACTTAATCAAAAGAGTCCCTTATCATGACCTTGATTTATGGTCCCTTACTCAATTCTTTTATGATCATGTTGACGACTATACCCGAATGGACCTTGACTTTGCAGCAGACGGGAACCTTAGGGAATTAAGTGGTGAAGAAGCATGGGAAGCCATAGAGAATTTCGCTCAAGGCTAAAAAGAATAGGAAAACCCACCAAACATTATTTCTGAACAAGAAGTAACAAATTTGAAGGCTCAAGCAAAAAGATTGTTTGGAAATAAGGATGTTTGGGTTGAGATGCATAGAGGTATAGCATTGGATAAGGTGGGAAATTTGGACCCACAAAGTACCCCACAAGTCCTCCCATCGTTTAAGGGATACACACCGCCTGTGACTTGCCCGGAAGTAGTAGAAGAGACTTTAGGAACCCCGATAGAGGTAGAACCTTTGGACGAAACACAACTAGAGGATTTAGGGTTGAATACTTGTAATCACGACATTCCTCTTAGTTCTAGGGAAGTTCCAAGTTTTGATAAAACGAAGCCTCAACCACAACCCTTACCAAATTGTCCACCTTTAGATATAAGTCTAGGAGACAAAAGAGGCCTCGAACCACCCATCAAACCACATAGTCCGGATAGTTTTAGGATGAAGGTAGTAGACAATTTAACCATTCATACACAATCTTCATCTCTCGTGGTGTCTTCCTACCCTAACGATACGTATTACTATTATCGCCCATGCATCGATGACCCTAAGAGACATTATGGATTTAAACCGGGTTTATTAGGACAAAGTGGATCCTTAGGTGTTGATTTTTCAAATTTGGAGATGATAGAAAATGATTAGGAATTAGAGTTTAAGGAAGCTTCTTTATTAGGAAAAGGACTTAATTCACCCGTTTGGCCAAAAGAATTAAAAGAGGGAAGGATTAAAGAAATATACCATTTGGAGCATATAATTCAACGACTAATTTTTCAGCATATTGCTCCTTCTCACCAGGATGGTGTGTACCGTTACTATTACCCGCACTTGAACTCAAGTGTAGGGGAACCCTCCCCTTTATCTGTTAAATAAGGGTAGAGTCAGGTTCGTAACTCGAACAAAAACAAGCGCTTTTTGGGAGGCAACCCAATATTTACTTTTCCCGCAATTAGGAGTATCATGTGTGTTTTAATTATCTATAGTTTGTTTTATTATGTTTGAATTATCTTGTAATCATGCTTTGTTTGTCTTTAACCTCGTCTTAATTTCAATCAAAGGTATTTTGCAATTAATAAGTGTAGGGGAATTTATCCAGCTTTTGAGCCAAATTCAAACATGTTAAATGAATTGTTTAGATTAATTCGCGTCAGTTTTGAGTCATATGATTGAATTGTTAAATCTCATGTTTTATGCAGCCATTTGTACAGGAATTAACTTGTGCAATCAAGTGCAGGAAATTTTTCATCAAAAAACAAAAAATTTGTTTTCACAGACTGTGGAGACGGCGTCACGATTTACACGTGACGTCGTCACTACGACACCTGTGATGGGGTCACAAAAACCCTGACTGCGTCAAATGCCCAGGTCCAGAAAACTTAAAATTTTTAATTATTTTTAAAAATAAAACTTGCATAACATTTAATATATGTATTCTTCTATAATAAACCTGCAAAAACCTAATGAGTTTAACAATTCTCTCATCCTATCTTTACAGCTTTATCGAGTCAAACCCTAAATTCATATTGTATATTTGTCTATCGCACATTTTCTGATTGGTATAGTTGTCTTTGTCTTTGATTACAGGTTATATTTGATGAGAAGAAGCTTGGAAGTTCTTAGAAAGTTTCATTGGATGATTCTCGGAGGACGATTTAACCGGTTATCGCATGTTTCTTCTCCATTATTGAGCAAACTAGGGGAGTACTAGTTTCTTTTACTTGTTTTCTTTTCCCTTTATTTGTTTCAACGGGTACTTTTATAGAACATTGGAGACAATGTTCGACTTAAGTGTAGGGGGAAATAAGCCTTAGAAACTATTTCTTTTTTCATTTGCCAAAATGCTTTGGTCCATAAGAATAATGGGTAATATATCGAAACATAACATAAAAGGTGATTTTTACCCAAATTAAATTTTTTTACGACACATACCGACAAAAACCGAGTATTAATAGCGTCTCATGGATAGGAATTTATATGACTAGCACAATAACCCTCAGAATTCCACCCCAAAATGTGAGGTTCGCCCTTAGATCTTTAGGAATTCGGGTACCCATCGTTGGTAACCCAAGATGATTTTATCTTTACCCGGTTCGAGTTAAGGTTGATCTGCAGGCGTGCATGTCTATTCTGTCGTTACGGCTATGTATGCATTGCCTTGTCGCCTTTTCTGGAATGTCTGGTGTTAGTAAAATTCATATGAGTATACCGGTAGCATATTAAATTCTAGAACTTGTTATTGTGATGCATCCTGAGACCGCATAGTAAGTATTAGGATTTGCTTGATAAGAGGCATTAGGATTAACCCATGTTTTAAACCTGTAATTGTTATGATGGTCACATCAATCATATAACTATCCCACACCCTTGCCATGTACTCATTATTAGTGTAGGATACCCCTAATATAACCCTTTGAGCCTATCCTTTTTCACGGTTCTCGTAATATTCTGGTGGATTCCGGATCATTAATGAAGAGCATTGTCACCCTTAAACCAATCGTTACACCCAAAAAGCCTTAGCCTACCTTATATGTACTCGCTTTTAGTACATTATTGTGTTTTAACCCAAGTTAATTATTAAGTACACCATTGCTAAGTCCTTATCCTTGTAAATATTGTTTTGGGACGATTGGGATTCATGGTAGTATTTATTTCGCGGAAGAATGGGTAAAAAAAGTTAAGTCAATACCCCCATATGTTTGTCAAATGATCTCCATGTTATTTTGATCCACCTAAAATCGGGTCATTAGATAGATTGTAAATATCGAGCATGTAAAAGCTCAAGTGTAGGGGTACGTGTTATAAACCCCAAGTTATGATGTATTATGTTATTAAAAAAATAGAAAAGAAAAAGAAAGAGATTGATGTAGAGTTGTGTAGAGTTTGTATATCTTCGTCCGAGTCTTGGCTTAGCAACCAAACCAGCGTGTATTCATGTAAATAATTAGCTAACCTTTCCACTCCAAATTCACCCAAAGCCACCCAAATGTATCCCATTCATTTCTGTTTCTATTATATGTTATCTTACACCTACACCCCACAACCCTTTAAAAAGACCTCTTAGATAGTAATGAATAATGCTTGCACCTAGCGATGGAGGTTTGATCCTTTACCAAGCCTATGGTAATTTATATGCTATGACAGGTAATGAGTGTTGATTTTCTGTTTCCCCCTTATGTTATAATTTATTATACACCCAAGTGAAAGAGAGAATCCCAAACACTTATGTAAGGTGCTAGTGTATACTTTCCGTGCTTTTAATTATGAGGTCTAGAAGGTTGTGTTGTAAAATACTTTTAAAGAGTAGGTAAAATGACCCCTCATATTGTTATTGTCTAGGTAGAAAAGCCCATTTGCTTGAGGATAAGCAAATCCTAAGTGTTGGGGTATTTGATGAGGTGTCATTTTATACACTTTTTCGGGGTTGTTTAACCTCCTAAATCGTGTCTTTATGCCCAAAATAGGTACTTAATCGTTCCTTTTCAGGTAGTTTGCATTTGGAAGGCATTTGGAAGAAATATACATGACCTGGGCTCATTTGGAGAAGAAACAGACAAGACTACGGACCTACACCAACATTGCTTAAGAATTTCTCTACAGTGGCTGGAGATGGAGTCACAAATACAACATGACGTCGTCACAACGATGATCAAGACGGTGTCACGAGATTTTAAGACGGCGTTAGAGCACACGACCCCACCCATTATCTAGAATATTATCTTTTATGACTGCGTCACGATTAAAATGCGATGCCGTCACAATGATTTTCCTATACATACAAACCCGAATATAGGGTTTTGAGTGTGTAACTTTAGAATAAAAAGACGGTACGAACTGTGACAACCATGACTTGAGCAGGTTAGTCAAACTATTAGTGTTGACTTATGTATCTGTTGCAATGTATGAGTTATGTGTTATATGTGTTTATGCGTGTTTATATGTGTTTGTGTGGGATATGTGAGATTGGATAATCAATCCGTTGAGCGTGATCGTCTTATTGGGATTGGATGTGTGTTGGATTTTGTGGAATTCATTTCGTTCACCTTTGGTGACAAGGAAATGATTTCGGTGATTGAAGCGGTTTTGCGTTAATTATGTAAGTAATTATACGTATATGTAATTTTGTGTTAGTGATTTAAGATAAGATTAGGTTTTAGTAGTTAGGATATGAGAGAAATGAAATTCCTATTTTTGGAAAGTTAGGATTAATAAAAATGAAAAGTTAATTATTTTTAAAGGTTTAGTAAAGTGCGTTTACGCAAAAAGGTATACTCAAATAAGCTTAGGTTTTTATAAAAACTTAAGGTAAAGCAAATAATTAAGTAATTAATAAATAAATAAATAAAATATTTTTTTTATACATGAATAGTAAAAAACGAATTTTAGAAGAAAAAGAATTTTAAAAGGAAACAAACTCTAATTAGACTTTATCTATAATTAGTTGGGGGCCTATAAATACAAAATAAAATCCCATAACCCTCCCCCCTTGGTATAACCGGTCGAACAAAGAGAAAAGAGGAGAAAAAAAATTAGGGTTTTTGCTTTTGTGAAGAAATCAAGCTCTAAGGTAAGTTTTAATTAATCCTTGTTAGTTATTAATCATTAATTCATGTAATAATTATTATGATGGAATTAGGGTTTTGTAAAATCAGTAAATTAATGATGTTTAATCATATTGAAATGATTAGGGTTTAATTAGAAGCTTATTGGTGTAATTGGTTAGACTTAATTCGCGTTAGAATTTGATTTAGATTAGGGCAGAATTTAAGGCTGTGTTGTTTAGCTGATATCTTAATGATGGTAATAGCTTTTGTCAAGTTTCCGGTATCTATGACGTAGCTCAGAGTGTCTAGTTTCCATAACATCCGGCCTTGAAGGTTTTTGAGGTCGGGAAGTCAGTCAAACGTTGGTTGCAACAAAAGTTGTCAAAACAGTAAATACGGGTCTGATTTAGGTCAGATTACGAGGTGTAAAACCCCCACTTAAAATTCGAATTTATCTTAGCCCTTCTACAGGAGTTTAGTTCTATGTGTTTATTAGAAATCCTCCAAATGATAGCTTCTGATTTGGAGTCTAAGTATGGTTTTTAGGTCAAAACTTTTTAGTGTGCGATCAGATCCGAAACTGAGTAGTTAAAAGTTTGATTTTATTTGAGGCACTTAAGAAGGAAAATAAATTAGTGGAAAAATCATGGAGTTATTAGACTCATGGTATTTTACCTGTAATTTTTGGTAAAATTTATAAAGCTCAGTAGGTTTGGTTTAGAAAATGGTAAAGTGAGGTCAAAATTCTGCGTTTTCGGGTAAATTGTAAGACTTTGAAATAATGTGTAAACGAATTGGTTAATGTCGGGCATGGTGTCGGGGTGACCCATGAGGGTAACTAAACACCTTAGACATCCATCATACGATTGTTACATGTGCTTAAGCTTTTAGCTTAGTAGCGTGTAACACGAGTTATTTTGTTGTTTAGATTTGTGCTAGTTGTTTGTGAAGCTTTTTGTTGGAATCTTTTGGAAAGCTAAGCAAATGTGAGTTTCATATCCCCTTTTTCTCATGTTATTTTGGGGTGAGAATGATGCTTATTGTCGTGTTAAAATGTTTTTAAGCTTGCTGTAGTTATGTGTATTGGATCGTAGGCACGTTCTATCCCGTTGTGTTATGATATGATATGTTTGGTATTATGGATCCCAATATGCAAAACGAGGTGTGACGGTGGTAAGACTGCGCGAGTTAATATGAGTCCATATAGCGCACATATATAGTTGATATGATTGTGGATCGTGGGCACGTTCCGTCCCGTTGTTGTTATTTGTTGTCATGAATTGTTTTGGTAATTGCAGCAGTTAATTGAAAGTTTTTGGATATTATTGTATGTCGTAAACCTATGATTCTCGCTCAACTTTATGTTGACATTTTAAGCATCATTTTCAGGTGAGCTTAATGGTGCTAAAAATCGGCAAGTGGCTAGAAGAGACCGTAGATGCGTTGAGTTATTTATGCTTTCGTTTGAACTAAATGCGTTGCGTGAATTTTTGGATTAACGTTTTTGCATGTCTTTTATTGACGAACTCTTTTCATTAATAAAGACACCATTTAGGTTTTGGGTATTGTTATGACAACTTTGTGTCTGTTGCTTTACTTTAGTTTTTCATTTTAGTATCTCCAGCGATTTTCCTATATATACAAACCCGAATTTAGGGTTTTGAGTGTGTAACTTTAGAATAAAAAGAGGGTACGAACCCTAGTTCGTTTAGCAGCTGTTAGGGACGAATTTAGGGCCTAAAAACCATATTGTATTTCCTCCAACTCATGTTTTAATCAAGTAAGGTTTATTTAATCATTCAATATGTCTATGTGTTGTCTGATTCATTTATGTTCTTGCTTTATTAAGATGCTAGGCTAAGCCTCCTATTGTGTTTATTTATGATTGTATGAAACCTAGAATGTAGATCTTAGTGGTGTTGCTTTTTATGATAGATGTGCATGTTAGGGCTTAGAAAACCAGCTTTTGTCTGTATCGCTGTTGATATGTCTAGAGAAACATGATTGTATAGAAAGGATACCATAGGGTAACATTCTTCATACTACCTTGCCCCCTAATATGGTTAATCCACTTTTAATATATTTCACATGCACTTAGTGTTCCCTTAGGGGCCTTGTAATAGTCTTCATACTACCTTGCTTGTGCGTTGCTCTAACGGAATGCTAAGTAGATGGCGGGTTTGTGTAATTCGTTCATGACTTAGGAAATAATTACACAGATCATCACAAGTGTGACAAGGCAAAAACACTAGGAGAAGCAATCTAGGGAGTAATACATGATTAAATAAACACAGTCTTTTATCTTATTGTTATTACCACTAGTTTAGATTATATTTAGTTTAATAGCTAAAACCAACCAACATCTCCAATATATGATTTACTTGCTTTCTATAAAATACAAAACTACAAAAAGAATCTTCCCACAACCTTTAGAATTCTGTTAGACCGTGATCAAGCCTTCCCAACCTATTCCTCGAGTGAATGATAACAACCCCCGAGTCTTGCCTATACTACTACTACAACGATTAGGTGCTATGCCTAGGGAGTTGTAAAACTTCTTGTTGAAGTCTAACGATGACCGCATCAACTATTACATCATAAAACTTAGCAAAATATCAACTACCAAATACCAATAACACTAATAGGTCTTTATCATCCTTTCTTTGGCTTTTTATCCTTGACCATCTCTTCTTGGGTGACTCTAATCCTCTTGCTTGGTCTTTTTTCTTCAACCTGTTTATCATCCAAACATTCATTGATAACTTCTTTATCAGATGATAGTACTTTAGCTTGATCATTAGCCATTTCAATGACCTCTTCAGCAACATCTTCATGAATATTGTTTTGAGCAACCATGTGACAACCGGTGATTTTCCTAGGTTATAGTATCCTAAAATACTATAAATTCATACTTTCATATTACTGTCTCATTAAATTTCTATCGTACGACTCAGATTTTGACTTATGTTGACTTTTACTGTACTTAAAACAGTCACGGTATAACCGGCTGTCAACCAACATTTTTTTTATAATAATAAATCATTTTCATTTCAAATTATCACTTTCTAAACATTTACGTTTGCATTGGCCACTTACCGGGAAATCTTCCCGCGCACAGCGAAAAACGACACACAACGCGTACCGGCACGACAATAGTTAAAACTTCATTTAGACTACTTTATTATACTCCTATAAACTTAACTTTAAATAAAACATTTCATAAAATATAAGAACATTTCTTAAAACGAGAAAGACGGGTTTTACGTTTACTTAATGGAACAAGAAAACTACACAAAAATTAAAGTCATAAAAAGCTTGGGATTCCTTTTTTTCCTTGTACCATAACCGGCCCCCATAGGGAGACAACATGCCTCCATTTTAGTGATCATGTATATACAATTTTGTCCTATTTCTATCATTTTAAAAACACATATACAAACACCAAAAAACATACACCAAGAAAAATCCTATCTTCCCTTTCTTCTCCTTGGTTCAGACAAACACCACCCCACACCAAAATCTTACATTCTTTTCATCTTGTGTCGAGAACATGGAAGCTTAAATACACTCGAGTTTGGTTTTAGTGATCGTTTGGGTAAATAAAACAACGTTTGGGTTGTTTGGTTAACTTTAATCTCATCCTAAAAACCCTCATTTGTAAGTCTTCATTTTCTTAACCTTTTGTACTTTTATGCTTATAATCATGCATAGACACTAGTTGTACAAATGTTTTTCTAAAAATCTAAACTTTGAAAGTTACACAATCATAAAATGGTAAAGTTTTGGTTCGAAAATGATAAAAAGAAAACATAAAAAAGTATCATTGTAATATTTTGGTTGTGTTGGTGAAATAAAATGTTGTGTCAAAAATGTTTATAGCTTATTTCGGCTTATTAATAAGCACACGAGTGCTTATTAATACTTATTATGGTGCGGCATAAAATGAAAAACAAAAGAAATAGCACTTTGGCTTATTCCAAATTTTTGGCTTATTTTCTTAGCTTATTTGTGGCTTATTTTTGAACTAAAAAGGGGTTTTAAGCTTATTAGCTTATTTTTGAACTTACCATAGCTTATTTGGGCTTATTGGCTCTCGAACCAACAAGGAGGAATAAGCCGTAGCTTATTTCAACCCCTTATTGGTTTCGACTAATTTTGTGGCTTATATCCTAGCTATTTTGATACTAAAAGTGCTTGTTCGCTTATTATATAGCTTATTGGACTTATTTTGGGCTTATTGTATTTGGTATCTTCGTTTGGGCTTAGTGGACCAAAAAACCCAATAAGGCCCAATAATGTTTCGGCTTATATAAAAAGCCTATGGCTCGGCTTACTTTCACATAATGTGTTTTGGCTTATATTTTGCTTATTTTGAATGACTTATTCACCAACCTAATATACGACTTATTGAAACGACTAACTAGTAAGTTAGACTTGGACTTATTAAAAATGGTTAAATAGCAATTTTAAACTTGGACTTAATAAAATGGTTAACGGACTAAATGATTGGGCTAAAACATTTAACTTATAATGGGGATAATTAGTTGGGCCTAAGTTGGACTTAAAACTTGGTTTTAGTGGGCTCAAAGAAGGTCTAAATATTAATGGACTATAAGGCCCAATAACTAATAAACGTATTTTAAGCTTGGCTTATAAGCTTAAATAGCATACAACTTATTTTCACATGTAGCTTATTCTTATTGTCTTAATTATACAGACTTATTAAACTTAATGGATATTTTGATTTTGTATATTCGAGCTAACTAGTAAACTTGTATTGGGCTAAAAACTTAACTAGTGATTTTGGGTTAATATTGGGCTATTTGGCCCAATAAGTGAAAACAAGTGAAATTGGAGTTCTAAAACAAATTATTGATCGACTTATGGAATTCGGACTTATCTAGGTTTCGGATGGTTAAAATAGTAATTTGAAGCGTGTGTTGATAAAACGTAGCGAAAACGTAGTGATTTGACATTTTGTCGGGAAATGATCTTTTGTAGAAAAAGTGTTTTTGATAAAGTCTATGACTTCGGAAAGTGGGTATAAACGAATGAGTCATGCCGGAATTTTATAAATATTTTATACTTAGAAAACATTTTTACATAAACTATATAATAAAAACTTGACAAAAAGACAAAATAATAAATTATTATTTTAATATCCGACTAAAAGACGAAAAATATAAATTTTATGTAAAACTTTTATTAATCAATATGTGTGTCTAAAACATTGTCAACACTTATATCAAGAACCCTTTATCTAAATAACTTGGGGGATTGGGTAAACTGCCGAAGCATGTCTAATTCTTGTTTATTTAATTCTTAATTCTTATTCAGATAATTCTTATTTATTAAATTCTTATTCAGATAATTCTTATTTATTTAATTCTTATTCAGATAATTCTTATTTATTAAATTCTTATTTGTTTAACTCTTAAATCTTATTCAGTTAATATTTATTTATTTAATTCTTATTTGTTTAGTTCTTATCTGTTTAATTCTTATTTATTTAATTTTCATTTATTTAATTCTCATTTAGTTAATTCTTATTTATTTAATTCTTAATTAATTATCTCTTATTTAACTCATATTTATTTATTCCTTATACAATTATTTCTTATCTATTTAGTTCTCATCTATTTATTTCCCGTTTACTTATTTCTTGTTTACTCCTCGTTCAATTAATCCTTATTTACTTACCTTACTAATTAGTCCTGGATTTTCTATTTATCTTCTCATATATATAGCATACTTTGACATAAGTTCATCGAGTCAAACTTATCAAGCACCACACAAACAATGATACAAAACCTTTAACAAAAATAATACAAAACCTTTTACAAACTGATATGCATCATTTCATTCTCATATAGTGCGTTTCTAAAATAAAACTTTATTAATAGGTCGTGGTCGGGCACCGTTGTACGTTATTTAGTGATCATCTATTTTCAGCTACTTTCATCCTTACCTAATCTGAGTTCTCGTAGCCCTACTTTTAAACTGTTTTCCTTAGGGGAAAATGACACTCAAATCCTTTTCAAACTGTTTTACTATTGTGCTAAACTATTTTCATGATTTTTGGACAATGCTAAGTGCCTATAATTGCGTATGTGGATACTGCTATATATGCTCAGGCATGCTATTTGAATTTCTTCATACAACTACTTAGCCGACTGTGTAGCTCCAACTGGTAGGCGATAGGTGCAGAAATCTATAAGCGCTTGGGTCACGATTGACCGGTTTATTTGACTGAAATGCTATGACTTGATATGACTTGTTATGATTGCTATTGGAATACTATTCATACTGCTTGCACACCGCTATTGTATTGCACTATTGTCCCACTCCTAAATTCTAGCACAACAAATGGGTTTATACTCTAAACCTACGAGCTCACCAACTTTATGTTGACCTTTTCGAGTATCATTTTCAGGTGATAAGCATTTACGAACTGAAGGTGATTGAAAACAAAGATATCCATGGGACAAGATGTTTTCTAAAGACAGATGATCATTACATCAAGAATTGTATCTTATATTGTAAATTAAATTTCCTTAAATTGAACACCCCTAAATCTGAGTTGCAGCGGAATATTGAGTATCCGAGGGCGTTACTTCATAGATCAATAGCACAAGATATGAGAACGACCACTAAACGTGTCGTTTTAAAAAGATACATTGGATTAACAAAATACTTGTTCATTACATAAGCTCATGGCTTTAAATTGTTCGACAATATAAGTAAAGATTTTAGTTTATAACAAATGTTCCCAAAATGTAATACGACCCAAATCTTTAGTATTGACTCTCTCCAAAGAGTGACCCCAATGTATCTGGGCACCTCGTGCCTTATTGACCTGAGAAAAACATGCTTAAAACGTCAACATAAAGTTGGTAAATTCATAGGTTTATGTAAATCAATTGTAGGACCGCAAGATTTCCAAGTGTATGATTAAGCAACAGATACAAACATCATAGAAAGTAATTACGTTTTCCTAAGCTCATGACACTGAAGCTCGACATGTATGAATGCAATAAATTGCCAA
>BQNB010123774.1:0-20042 GCA_026074375.1 Tanacetum coccineum
ACAAGGGTTGATCATCCAAGCGAGTAGACAAGGGTTTAACGCTAACATTGGAAAGAAACTTTATCACTTTTGCACTTAGAGCAATGGGTGTCACGGCGAGAGCCTTCGCCGAATCCGACGTGGAGCTCGACGTTTGCTCGCCACCACACCAGAGAGCTTGTCGTTTGCTTGCCACTTTCGATTTCGTCGGCTACACGGCGAGGAGAGAGAAACCAAAAAAATATGTTGCTGTTTTTTTCCTTTTCTTTCCTTTTTTTATTATTTATAAATGGGTTGTGTGTGTGAGTGTGGACTGCGTGAGTATGTGAGTGTGTGTGTGTGAGAGTGTGGACTGTGTGTGTGTTTTATTAGGAAGAATGCATATTTTGATGTAGTAGTGTGTGGCTTAGTTTGTAATAAAGGTTTTTTTTTTTAAAATATTGTTTAGTGATTTTTTTAATATGTTATTTGTATTTATTTGAACGAATAAAAGTTTGTTTGTTTGGGAAAATGGAAAACAAATTGTAGGTGGGTGGAGCCTAAATGACATGAGTTGTAGTGTGTTATGAGGGATGAGTATTTTGAGATATTGTGTTGAAATGATGTGGTATTAGTGAGGCCCAAATGACATGGCAAAGCCATGCCATGACACCTGATGCTCTTAGTGCCAAAAAGTAAAATTTGTTGGTAATCAAAAGTACGAAGCAAACAAACAAAATCGAACGAACGAAGCGGAAGCTTTATTCAAATACCAAACCAAATTTCAAAGACAAATTCAAAGGTACCAAACCCTAATTCAAACGGTACAAAACAAATATTCAATGTACATAGAAAACTTAACCCATCAATCCCTATTTATAGGCTAAACAAACTTGGTGGCCAAGTCACACAAATTTACCAAACGCCCCTTAGAGTTTAAGTCACTTTCTAACAATCTCCACCGTGACTTCAACTCCGCTCGTGACTTCAAACCAAACGAATCTTCGTCTTTAAATTCAAATTTTCAAATGCTAGAGATACTAGCCAATTCAAAACAAACAAACAATCGAATCCGAAAACGATCCAAAACAAAACCAATTGATCGAATCTGAAAACGATCCAGACCAAAGCCAAATGATTAAATCTGAAAACGATCCAAAACAAATCAAACGATCGAATCTGAAAACGATCCAAAACAAATCAAACGATCGAATCTGAAAACGATCCAAAACAAATCAAACGATCGAATCTGAAAACGATCCAAAACAAATCAAACGATCGAATCTGAAAACGATCCAAAACAAATCCAAACGATCGAATCTGAAAACGATCCAAAACAAATCAAACGATCGATCGACAAAAACAAACCCACGTGCAAATCTTATTCACATAAGAAACTACCCAAATGCCCAAACAATTACTAATGTATCCCATAATCCCCAAATAACCAAACGACCAAAAAACAAATCTTCGATCAGATTATATCAAAATTCAAATCGAACCCTTTTTTTCTTCTTTTTCTTCATGGCTAATCCAACCTAGCTCTGATACCACTTGTTGGTAATCAAAAGCATGAAACAAACAAAATCAAACGAACGAAGCGGAAGCTTTATTCAAATAACCAAACCAAATTTCAAAGACAAATTCAAAGGTACCAAACCCTAATTCAAACGGTACAAAACATATATTTAAGGTACAAAACAAATATTCAATGTACAAAGAAAACTAAACCCATCAATCCCTATTTATAGGCTAAACAAACTTGGTGGCCAAGTCACACAAATTTACCAAACGCCCCTTAGAGTTTAAGTCACTTTCTAACAGTTGTATTCATGAAAGATGTTTTGAAGAGATAAAACTTTTGACCTTTTGCAATTTACTTTGGTTGTGTTTTGGAAAAGGATTTTAGAGGCTTATGAGAGCTTAAGCTGCTAAGATAAGTAGATTTATATAATAAGTTTGTTTGTAATACGGGTTTATAAAGACTTGAAACTATAATCCCCAACCGAATAAAAAAGGCTAAAAAGTTTAACCCGGGTTTATCATCAATTGAATTACTTAATTACCCATAATAACTAACTCTGTTAACATTGTTTATTTAATTAAATGTCTTTTTTAATAATTTTACAATAATAAGCTTTAACCTCAACTCATTTGCCAAACAAGTTTATGAAATTAATAATTCTAGTTTCTGCTTATAGTATAAGCTTTTGCCTTAGCCTCAGCCTCAGCCTCAGCCTCAGCCCAAGCCTTTTCGCTAAACATACCCTTTGTGTGGGTCAAGAAAATAAAGAGATGTTAGGTGAAAGAGTTTACTAGTAATACTAACTTCACAATTGGTTAGTTCCTGATGCTTGCTTTTGGTACATAACATCTGGTTATTTAATGATCACACACCAGGTGTGGTGTTCGATGAAATGCCCCAATAGGTTGTTAGGTTGTGATATTCCCAAATTATTCGTCCTCATCTACTTTCCGCGGTGTTCCATATTAATACAATGTCAAAAAAGTAACAAAGAGATAGTGGTAATGATCATGTTTTTCATATTTTGGGACCAAGGGTGTAATATAAATGATTCCAGGGCGTAACATTTCTTAATTTGCAATCCACTAAATACTACAGTAGTTTATACTATCATTCGATATGAATTGTGTTTTAAGGTGGTATTTGTTTAGTGTTAAGCTTGCAGTAAAATGATTCATATTTAGGTGGTGTTTGGGATTACTTGTTTAAAATTGGTTACTACTGTATGCTTATGGATTTCCCAAATAACAAGTTTAATTAGCTTATTCACTTGTGAAATATTTACATCAAAGCTCCTTCTCTTATGTATTAAAAAAAAAAATACACGGGCAAATAGGCTTAACAAACACCCCCTTACATAAATGAACATTTAGGCGCAACCTTAGAGCCCAATGATATATAGAATTAGCAATGCGTTAGGCCCATTGCTATGGTCTGCAAAACAAAAGATCAATATTTCACACAAAAAATATATTGTAAAATAATAAGACGTTAAAAACACCAAAAGTAACAAATAGTTATCACAGAAAAGTGGTTTAACAAATTTTAGTGAAAATAAAATGACTTTTCACACTTATAAAAGATTAAAAAAAAGTATCATACATATTATAAGAGCACACGTTATAGTAACTGCCGCCCCCGCCCCCCCCGCCCCCCCCCCCAAAAACACACCTCCCCCCCCCCCCCCCACCACCCCCCCCCCCCCCCCCCCAAGCGAACGCGAAGGCCGGCGTGGCCGGCGTTGTCCGGCGCTTACTACACCCACCACCGCGTTGCCCTGACGCGTAGGGCTCGGCGTTGGCCAGCCACTGCGCGTTATGGGAGAGTTTTAAAAAAAAAAATCATTAGACCCACCCTAACGGCTAGAAATTTAAATTTTACTCTTCTCCCAATTTTGAAAATGTTTTCATTTAGCCCCTAACGGCTAGTATTTATAAAAAAAATAAAAATTAAATTTTTTTCATTTTACCCCCTAAAACGGATGATTTTTAAAAAAAAAATTCATTTCGTAATATATTTTTTTTCGTAATGTTTTTTTTATTTCGTAATGTTTTTTTTTAATTTCGTAATGTTTTTTTTATTTCGTAATGTATTTTTTTTTTTAATTTCGTAATGTGTTTTATTTAATGTAATTTGTATGTTTAATTGTGAATGAAATAGTTAGTTTGTTAAATAATGAAATAATTGGTTTAGTGGGGTTTTATAAAATAAAGAGGTGAGTGTGTTTATGTATAGAGGAGTGTTGTTGGTGTTGGTGTTAGCTGATTGTGCACCCAAAAAAGGGTGTTACCGTGTTACGAACACCTGAGGCCTAAGTGTGGAAATTCTAGATTAGCACACTACAAGTGTGCACTCCTTTAGTAACACCTAAATCCCTCCACACTCCTCTTAAGTGGATAAATTTGTTGTTACAAAGGAGAGCGCACACTTGTAAGTGTGAACAAATTTTAAACCTCTCCACACATAAAGTACGTGTGGACTTTTTTTTGAAACACATATAAGTATGTAAACTCTTTTGTTTTTCAAAATTTGTTCACGTTTGTTTGTGTAACTAAATTTTACACATTTATAAATGTTAATAAACTCAAAAAAATTTACACACTTTTAAAAAGTGTGTACAAATTAATGTGGTAAAATGTCATTTTTTTTTGTAGTGCCTCTGGTGTGGTTGTTGGTGCCGTTGTCTACCACGCCACCGCCGTACCTTTTGCTCTTAGTATATCTAAAAACACAAATGATTACCAAAAAAAATAAAAAAAAATAACACAAATGATGATGCGGGGATGTTAGGGGAGATGGCAAAAGCTCATTCTTCATTACTATCTAATGAGTTGGAGTCTTATTAATGCCGTATTATTTATAATCCTCTTAAATTTTTTAAAATTAGCTAGTGTTTAATGGCAGATAAGTGTAAAATGATTTCATTTAAAGTAGCCTCGTCTATGAGACTTCAAGTATGTTTGTATCTATTGTTATGGGAGAAAGAAAAAAAAGAACGGAGCTAAAACTGCAACTACAATTAAGTCGGTTATTTATGAACTTGAAAACATAATGACCTCAAGCATATGTTAAAACAGTTGAAAACATACTGAGATATATCCATTTAATTATATACGCTTATAAATCTTTAAAAGAAGGTTTGCACTTATAAGAATTAGGCATAATGAATTTGTCTATGTGAAAATTTTAATCTCGCTATATAAGGTTCAAAGAAATATTTTACTTTAAGAAATCATCTTAATAGCACAAGTAAGTATTAGAGTAAGTATTAGAGTAAACTGCAAAATATATCAATGTGGTTTGCACGTTTTCACACAATACATTACTGTCAGAAACTTTTGGCAGTTTACATTTTTCGTTAGGTAAACATTAGACATAATACATCCCTGAGCACGAACGACGCAAATAATTTTTCGTTATCTTCTGACGAGGGATGTATTGTGTGAGAAAACCATAGTGATGTATTTTGCAAATATTTATTTTATTTTATATTATTTTTTAATTTTCTTAATTATTTTATATTATTTTATTTTATATTTATTTTATTTTTATTATTATAATTACTATTGGACTTTTTTAATATTATTAATATTAATATTTTTTGTTTTTTTATCTGATTAGTACGTTTTTTTCCGTTTTTCTCCGACGTTATTATACATTTTTATATGTTTTCATACTCTTTTATCCGCTTTTATCAGTTTAAATATGTTTTGGGAAATTTTATACGAATTTGTACGTTTTGATACGTTTTTTATAATTTGTATTAATCCGTTTTTTCCGCATTGTATTTTTCATCCGTATTTTTTATCAGATTTTATCCGGTTTTTTACGTTTTCATCCGTACAAAAACGCAGAAAAACGAAATGTATATTAAAACGTATTAACACGTACAAAAAAAAAAAAAAAACAATGTACAAAATCGGAAAAACTTACGTTTTGATAATTTTTTTTAACGTTTTTTACGTTTTTTTCCGTTGTCGTATGTTTTCATACGTTTTTTATACTTTTTTTTACATTTCGTTTTTCTACGTACAAAAACGTACCAACACGTATAATAACTTCAGAAAAACTAAGAAAAAGGAAAAAAAACGTAGGAAACAAAAAAACAAAAAATATAATAATATAAAAAAAGCCCAATAGTAATAATAATAAAAACAACAACAAAAGTAATAAAAAAAATAATCAAAAAGTATAATAAAAATATCATCCTCAACGATAATGATAAATCCGTAAATTATATGTACTCTTGAGGTATGCGTTCTTAGTAACCAGAAAATAGAACAAATCTCAAGCTTATATTTGGTCAAATGTAAACGACTATGTGGTCAAATGTAAAGGTCAAAGTAAGCATCTGAGCACCAAAACATTTTTACTTTATCTTGATTTTTTTTAGAACGGCAAGTTAGTAGTTAGTGATTCGAGGCTACATTGACATCCAATTGGGCAGAACTCCTCCAACGAGACGCCATATTTCACACCCGTTGTACCATTGCACAAAGTGTTTGCACAGTGACTATTGACGGTGGTAGTTGTACCAACGTGGCGTCGCAAACCTTGGTCACCAAACTAAACCTGATTGCCGAACCCCATCCTTCTCCTTATGTAATTCAATGGCTGAACCAAGGTAAAGGCACACAGGTAACTCATCGCACTATTTTATCTCTTAGTATTGGCAAGTCGTATGAAGATCGAATTTGGTGTGATGTTATTCCCATGGATGCTTGCCATGTACTGTTAGGTCGCCCATGGTTGTTTGATCACCGGGTGATGCATGATGGCTATAAAAACACTTATTTCTTCAACCATAATGATTGAAGAATCGTCCTTACTCCCATGTCCCCGGCCTCCACACCCACTAAACACTGAGTACTTTGTTGAAAGCTGAACAACACGAGTATTATTCCATTAAAGACTTTATTCTTTTGGGTCTTGATGAATATGTACCTAAGCCACCAGCCACCTTACACCCTCGAATTGAAGAAACACTACTCGTATTATGTGAACAACTTATAGGGTTCACATATGATTTAATTTAGTTGTGTTGTGGTCCTTTTTCTTTTTTAATTTATTTTCATGTGTAGTATATTTAAAAACATAACTGACTTTATTGGGGTTGTTTGGGGAGATGGCAAAGGCTCATTCTACCTAAAGCTTTATGATATGAGTTCGATTCTTACTAAAGCTATCGTCCTTATCAAACTCATTTTTTTCGATTGCATTTAATGGTGAATAAAACTACATCTATTGTTATCAGGGGCGGAGCCAGAATAAAAATCGATTGGGGGGGGGGGGGATTTTTTTATGTCAAACCGAATATACAATGGAAAAAACGTATCATTAGTAAAGTTAATAATATCTACTTCAATTGAAGTATAATTTATAAACACAAATTAAGTTTCACATGAAAATCTAAAATGTTACACTAGTAGATAGGTAAATAAAGAATTAAAGAAAAGTACATGTTCTCTTTTTTAATGTCTTCTCACCCCACGTGATTTAATGCAAAACCAATGAATAAAAAAGTCAAAGATGCCTTTTTGTCACCTTATTCATAGTTATCTTTCTCCACATTTTATCTACTTCACCACACTCTGTAATTTATTCTTTAGAAGACTTCATTGCAACACAAAAAATTTGTTTTGCATCCTAAAACACAAATTATGATTCTCAATTTACAGAAGACAAATAATATTTTTTTGGGAGAAGGGGGGGGGGGAATTAAGAAAATACCTCAAAAATTCGAAAACTTTTAACTACATAATTTTCCGCCCCTGATTGTTATAGGACAAGAAAAAAAGACGAAACTGCAACTACAATTAAGTAAGCTTTTTATGAACATGAAAACCAGAGACGTAACTATAAGGTCTCACATTGTCACAAAACCAAGAGTCTCCGAAATATTTTAGCTTGCAACAACATAGACTTAGAGGTGGCAAATCATACCCATATGTCATAACTTGGACAATTTGGACCCTTTTTTTGAACATAATGGGCTAGATGGGTATTGTCTTTTATTATAGATGGGCTATTTGGGCAACAAAAAAAATTTATGGATTGAATAAGTGGATATTATGGGCATAGAGAATAATATGTGATGTGTATTTTTTGCCCATTGGTTAAACTTGGGTCTAATTGGGTCTCCCATATTATTATATAGAGGTGGATAGGCGAATCTTATTTATTTAATAGTTTTTTACGTTTTCGACTGTTTTTTACGTTTTCCTCTGTTTTTTTATGTTTCGCCCGTTTTTTTACGATTTCGACCGTTTTTTTACGATTTCGTTCGTTTTGTAACGATTTCGTCAGTTTTTTTACGTTTTCGTATGTTTTTATACGTTGGCGTCTGTTTTTTTACGTTTTCGTACGTTTTTTTACGATTTCGCCGGTTTTTTACGATTTCGCTCGCTTTTTTACGATTTCGTCCGTTTTTTTACGATTTCATTCGTTTTTTACGATTTCGTCTCGTTTTTTACGTTTTTGCCTGGTTCTTTACGTTTTCGCTCGTTTTTTACGTTTTCGTCCGTTTTTTACGATTTCGTCGGTTTTTTACGTTTTCGTCAGTTTTTTACGATTTCGCTCGTTTTTTACGATTTCATCCGTTATCACCAAGTATTATCAGCCACTCAATTCAAGTGTTCACTAACGCAATTAAAATTCAAGGACAAGTGTTCACCATCGATTGCATTTGACAAATTCATTACACTGTTAACCATGAATAAATTAATAATGCATGACCTCACCTGTTAAACTTTGAAACGAAAGTTGAATGAAATATAAAATAACAAATTAAAAATGACATTATAAAATGTTCATAGGCAAAGCTTGTGGATTTCATTATCATATCGACGGTAAAATCATCACTCTTGGGAAAGGGAAAGAGAACATTGTCAAGTAATTCTTCAAGAGGAAAAATGTCCCCTTCTGAGTCACCATCATTATCAATACCTGATGGTATCGAATTATCAAGAAACAAATCAATTTCTTCCATAGGAATTTGAGAAAAAGATTGAGAAGAAGGAATTTCCGGAGGACGAGGAAAAGAAAATTCATCAAAAATAGAATCGATCTTTGTAGAATCAATCGGAGAGTCACAATTTAGTAGAGATTCTAAAAGATCCGATTCGGCGTTAAAGCACGGTTCATTCATTCCCGGTGGAATTGGAATAATTTCGTCTAAATCCTTTTTAGAAAGAATATTATTTTCATTAGTAATGATTTCATCGTCAATATCATAAAGAGGATTGGGAAAAAATTTAAATTCTTCCTTTGGAATTTCCTCTTCGGATAATGACTCATCATCACTAGAGAAATCGTCGTTAGAATTGAAAAGAGGATTATCGAAAGTCGAAAAATGAGATTCCGGTGAATCATCATTAATGGGCATATCACACTCACAATCACCGTTGGAAATAACGTCAGACTCACTTGGGATTGGAATATGATCTTTAACACTAGATTCAAGTAAACCTTTTTGTGTGTCAAAATGCTTATCCCCCATTTTTAGAGAGTTAACGGTTTCCACGGGAGGAACGTTAAATTTCGAAAAAGGACTATGTAGAATCCAAGATCTGGACTCAACTAGGGTATGAATAACATTGATTGATTAAGCACAGCGGAATAAGAACATAAGAACACAATCAACATTACTAATAAGGTTTTCTTTATTGAACATAAAGAAACTAACTACTACTACTACTAAACACTCTATGTGTTTCTAGACTCTCATTGGAGAGACTAGCTATCAATGGATGCATGTAACCTAGACGCCTACCCTCTTTATATAATAGAGGGAGGTTACAAACCCTAGCTTACTAACAAAGCTATCTATCTATTACATATTTGGTCCTTATTGTTTCTTCTATCTTCATTTCGGCATATATGTTTTGTAATCTTCAAATCTGTAATTCCCAACAATCTTCCCCTATTTGATATTACAAAACAACCTGCATGAAGAAACAATGCTAAAACATGTCATCACAATAATAAGCTGCACACCATAAATCTTCTTCCCCTTTTTGTAATCATCGAATAGGGGTCTTGTGCAACTTGTAAACGCTTCCCCTCAAGTGATGCATGTAGATGGTTAAGTATTTTTGAACAAATAAGCTTCCCCTTAAAAGTATACTAACCATCTCATGAATCTCGGACTTTAATTGGCTTGAAATAGTAAACTGATTCAGTGCGTACAAGACATGTTTATCACACCTAGTTATGGTTCATCGTTGGTCCCTGACCTACCTCCCCATAACCGTCCATCGAAGTCTCATCGAATCACAACAATAATAAGACTGTTTGATCCCAGATCAATACGAGTATTTATTACCAGACACAAACGTAAATTCGTATCTTAGCTATGATTCATCGCTGATCCCTGATCACTACTCCTCCATAGCTAGTTGAAATAATAATGTGTGCGGTCCCGGACCACTACACGACATTATTATGTTATGTAATAAACCACTCATGAACACCAAACCAAATCAAGAAGAAATAACCAAGCCATAAGCATCACATCGTCCAAGATCCAAGGGCGTCTGAGGACCTATAAACCAGCAGCAATAACAAAACAACATCGAACAATGCAAGCAGAAGAAACCATAAGCAGACCAGCAGGAACCATAAAGCCTACCAGCAGGAACCATAAAGCCTACCAGCAGGAACCGAGACCAAAAATCAACATGGGGGGGGGAAAGGAGGGGAGCGGGGGGTGAAAAAAAGGGGGGGAGAAAAAAAAGGGGGGAATGAGGAGGAAAACATGATGAAACCCAGGCAAGAACCAAGTGAACCAGTAGAATTCCGAGTGTGATCAGAACAAATGAATATGCTTACATGTACTCAGATTCAGCCCACAAGAAATATGGGAAGAATATAATTCCTATAAATCTGGTACATTCCACAAAACCCCACCTTAAAGTCAGGAAGTAATTTTGGGAAAATATACAATCCCTAACAATCAGGGATTTATATTAAAACATATCCTTTCCCAAACCACGACTTATCATCATAACTGCTTCCAAATCTGTGAATTCATAACCAATCTGCCAATAATCACGTAGGCCCATGTACATACCATATGACTAGCAGATCCAACCATATACACACAGACGCAGCCATCATTCACACCTACACACACCCTTTAACAACCTGTTGCGACTTTTCTTTTAAAACTGCTGTTTTCTTTGTAACTACGACCACCTGCTGCTGTTATCACATGTCCACCAGCAGACCCATAAAGTAGATAAACTAAAACAGCAGAAACAAACATATAACTCGTATAGATACCTTTTTTTTAAGTATCCAGACGACGCCTTAAAAGTGTCACAAAATTGTCGCAAAATCTGTCACAAAACAGCATCTCCTTCTGAATGCGCAAATGAAAAATAATACCTGCTCTTTCTTAACAGATTCAAAGCAAATCATATACGCCACCATTACTGCTATTTCCTGATGCTGCTGTTATAAACAAATTAGGGTTCGGGGAGAAACCCTGCTGCCAATTAATAATAATAACAGAAAAATAAATTAGATAGGAAAACCTTATTAAACCCTAGATCGAGAGCCACGAGGCTCTGATACCACGTGTTAGGATCCAAGATCTGGACTCAACTAGGGTATGAATAACATTGATTGATTAAGCACAGCGGAATAAGAACATAAGAACACAATCAACATTACTAATAAGGTTTTCTTTATTGAACATAAAGAAACTAACTACTACTACTACTACTACTAAACACTCTATGTGTTTCTAGACTCTCATTGGAGAGACTAGCTATCAATGGATGCTGTAACCTAGACGCCTCCCCTCTTTATATAATAGAGGGAGGTTACAAACCCTAGCTTACTAACAAAGCTATCTATCTATTACATATTTGGTCCTTATTGTTTCTTCTATCTTCATTTCGGCATATATGTTTTGTAATCTTCAAATCTGTAATTCCCAACACAAACTTGTCTGGCTATAACGTTTATACTATGTTTGAGTGGTGGGGGGGGGGGGGAAAGAACAAGATTTTGATTTTGAAATATTACCACGATAAAAACATTTCTTTATAATTCAAAAATAATTTGTCTAATTAAGTTTTGAAAAAATTATTTTGTTACATTTATAAAAATATAAAGTTTAAGACAAAAACTTATATATTTGATCATCCTGCAAGTTTAATGCTTGTTTGTACATACCTTGTGTGATTACGTTCGGGTGGTAAAACATATGTTTCGTCTTGTTGCATACTTGGAGACTGTCAAAGATGTTGCGCTTGTATGCATTGATGTTTGATGTGATTACGAAATAACTTGCGCACTTACGTTTACGTATTTAACAGTCGCATGTTTCGTCCATCATATTTTACAAAAAACATAAAAGAGGATCGTTATAGAATTAAATATCGTAATATTTGCACTAACAAAACTCGTTTTTATCAATGAGATATCATTCGTTTAACATGACCTAAAATTCTGCCAAACCCTAACTTTAATTCTAGCGCGTTCTATACCTAACGGTTACACCATATTTAGTTTTTAATCCTAACACTACAATTCTTACATGGGTTAATATCATTTAATTACAGAAAGTTATATACCCTAATTATCCATCAAATC
This sequence comes from Tanacetum coccineum, assembly GCA_026074375.1. Taxonomy (NCBI): domain Eukaryota; kingdom Viridiplantae; phylum Streptophyta; class Magnoliopsida; order Asterales; family Asteraceae; genus Tanacetum; species Tanacetum coccineum. The sequence goes on from BQNB010123774.1 coordinate 12,086, forward strand.
ATTGTTACTAATAATAAGAGGATTAAACAAGAACGGGATTGAAGATCATACTTAAAACCTTTACCCGATTACACTTGAATCAACACACTAAATTCTTGATCCAAAAAAATATTTTTTTTCCTTCTTGAGGGTTCGACCGATCAATAGAAACAAGGGGGGAGAGGACTAATTTTTGTATTTATAGGCTAAACCTAATTTCTAATCCTTATCTAATACTAGTTTGTGTTTGACTTGGACTTCTTTTTTTCTCTTTTTTCTTCTTAAAATAGGCCCCCTTAATATATATGTATATATTTTTTATTTATTTTTTAAAATTATTATTAAATGTATAATTACCCTTATTTTGTTATTTTTATAAAAAAACCTTTATTAATTTAGTAAACCTTTTAAATAAAAACTAGTTATAAACTTACTATTTATAAATTTCATTTAATATATTACTTTCCTAATTTAGAAAGACTAATGCTTAACTAATTAAATACTAGACTTAATTCATTCCTAGGAATACACTATATTCTCTTTACGCTCATACTACAATTATTCACCAAATAACACGACAACGCATAAAATCATGCTATCATTTCCATTGTCACAAAATGTGAACGAAATGAAATAGCTATCAAAACCACAACTCAATCACAATAAGATGAACACGCATCACAGATTGATATCAAATATAACACATATAAATACTTTAGTCACATAAACACTCAATTATAACATATATAAATACTTTAGTCAACTCTAACGGTTTGACTAACCTGCTCAAGTTATGGTTGTCACTGTATCCCCTCCTTAAGGAAATTTTGTCCCGAAATTTAACTAGTAGGTTCAATAGCACAGTCAGCAAACAATCGGGGATACTTAGTTTTCATATGGTCCTCACGTTCCCACGTAAACTCAGGGCCATGCTTTGAATTCCAACGAACCTTAACGATTGGAATCTCACTATGTTTCAAACTCTTAACTTCACGATCTATAATTTCTACAGGTTCCTCAACAAAACGAAGAGTTTTGTCTATCTTAACTTCTCCTAGTGGCACATGCAAATTTGCATCCGCCAAACACTTCTTCAGATTTGACACATGAAATGTGTCATGCACACCACTCATCTCTTGGGGCAATCTTAAACGATAAGCTACAGGACCTATCCTTTCCAGAATCTCAAATGGTCCTACATACCTAGGTGCTAACTTTTATTTCTTCCCAAAATGCACTACACCTTTCCAAGGTGACACTTTTAGAAATACTTGATCACCAACTTCAAATTCCAAAGGCTTCCTTCTATTATTGGCATAACTCTTTTGGCAATCTCTAGCCACTTTAACCCTTTTCTTAATCAATACCACCCTTATCAGTTGTCTTTTATACCAACTCTGGTCTAATCAATTGACTTTCTCCAATTTCATCCCAAAGAACAGGCGACCTACATCTCCTTCTATACAATGCCTCAAATGGATCTCATCGTATACTCGAGTGATAACTATGGTTTTAGGAAAACTCAGCTAAAGGTAAATGAGTATCCCAACTACTACCAAAATCAATCCCACACACTCTTAGCATATCCTCTAAAGTTTGAATGGTATGCTCAATTTGTCCATCCATTTGAGGATGATAAGTCGTACTCATATCTAGTCGTGTTCCTAACGCTTTTGCAACGTTTGCAAAAACCGCGAAGTAGATCTTCCATCACAATCTGATATGATCGACACCGGAACTCCATGCCTTCCTACTATATCATCAATATAAATCCTTGCCAACTTCTCATCTTGTAATATTTTCGTATAGCTAGAAAATGAGTTGACCTAGTCAGTCTATCGACTATTACCCAAATTCTATCATGCCTACTACTTGACCTCGACAACTTAGTGATAAAATCCATGGTGTTTCTATCCCATTTCCACTCAGGTATCTCATGCTATTGAAACAAACCTAAAGGTATTTGATGTTTCAGCCTTCACCTTTGAACAAGTCAGACAATCGCTAACATAGGTAGCTATCCTTCTTCATACATGGCCACCAATGCATATCTCTAAGGTCATAATACGCCTTATCCGCTCCTGGATGTACCAAGTACCTTGATGCATGAGTCTCGTCCATAATTATTGTCCTTACATCACCTATCAATGGAATCCCATCCTCGGTCAATAAAATATAAACCACCATCTTCCTTCTTTTCCATTTGTTGGTCTAGGCCACACAGCATTTTTGCTATCGCGTTCCCTACCTTAGACGCCTCACCTTGAGCAGCCAATATCTTGTCCGTAACGGTTGACCGAATAGTCATGGACATTGCTCTTACTCGTCTCGGTTTCACTCTTTCCTTCCTACTAAACGCATCAGCCACTACATTCGCCTTTCCCGGATGGTAATGAATCTCACAGTCGTAGTCACTAAACAACTCAATCCATCTTTGTTGGCACATATTCAACTTCTTTGGGTCAAAAATATGCTGTAGACTCTTATGATCAGTGTAGATAATACTTTTTGTCCCATATAAGTAATGCCTCCTAATCTTAAGAGCACAAACCACTGCTCCCAACTCTAAATCATGTGTAGTATAGTTCTTTTCATGAATCTTCAGTTGCCGTGATGCATATGCAATTACCTTGCCTCTTTGCATCAACACATATCCAAATCCTTGATTCGACGCGTTACAGTAATCTACAAAGTCTTCAGATCCTTCTGGCAATGACAATATTGGTGCATTACATAATTTGTCCTTCAATGTCTGAAAAGCTTCCTCTTGTTCCTTGCCCCACTCATACTTCTGATTCTTCTGAGTTAGTGAAGTAAGGGGTTTAACAACCTTAAATTTTTTTGCGATGAAACGTCGGTAGTAACCTGCCAATCCTAAGAATGACCGTATCTCGGATGGTATCTTAGGTACCTTCCAATTCTTTACTGCTTCTATCTTAATAGGGTCCACATGAATTCCATCAATGTTAACTACGTGTCTGAGAAAATGAACTTCTTGTAGCCAGAATTCACACTTAGAAAACTTGACAAACAACTTCTCTTTCTTCAACAGTTCCAAAACTAACTTCAAATGAACCTCATGTTCCTCCTTAGACTTTGAGTAGATCAAGATATCATCAATAAACATAATGACAAACTTGTCTAAATATGGCCTGTACACCCGGTTCATTAAGTTCATGAAACTGCTGGTGCATTGGTTAACCCAAAAGGCATAACCGTAACTCAGTGTGTCCATATCGCGTCCTTAATGCCGTTTTTGGAATATCTTCTTCATGCACCCTCAGCTGATGACAACTAGATCGAAGATCTATCTTAGAGAAATAATACGAGCCTTGCAATTGGTCGAATAAGTCGTCGATCCTAGGGAGATTCTTGGTGGACAACTAGTCCAACTCTCGATAGTCTATGCACATTTGAAATGAACCGTCCTTCTTCTTGAACAACACAGGTGCTCCCTACGGAGAGTGACTTGGTCGAATGAAACGTATATCAAACGAATCCTAAGGGTTACGAACTATCGAATGGGTTAGCAAACGAATATCGAATCAAAGGCTAGAAAACATCTAAGGGATTTCACATATGCAAATAGATGCGGATCAAATGTCATAAGAATCCTTAAAAGAAAGGATAGAACATATGTACCGATAGAAAACGCAAACAAAAGAATCAACAAGCGTACCACGACAAAAGGAACACATAACGAATAACAATACGTATCAAGATTGATAAATGAAATGGATAGGATTCTTATACCAATAACAGACTTTACTCGAAAGAACTAACTAAATAATGTTTTTATAAAAATCAATTTAAAATAATAAAGAAAGTCGTTTTAATTATAAAAATAATTTTAAATATAAAAAAATCATCTTAAATATAATCTTTATAAAATAATAATGGTTGTCATAAAAATTTAGAGATAGTTATCTAACGGTGTATCGCATCTTACCACTATAAATCATTTTAAACCTACTTTTCATAATAGAAATAAATTTTATTAACCACAAAAAAAGAGTTTCGTATCTTATTTGTATGGACCATTTTAAACATATTTTATTCATAAAGATCATTTTAAACATGGCATTGACAGTCAACCTGTATCACATCGTTTTATAAAAATCATTGTAAACATAGTTTTCATAAAATTAAAAAGACATTCACATAAAAGCGATGTCATAACATATCTATAAAATAGTTTTCCACAAGCACCATCAAGATATACTTAAAAAGGGTTTTTTATAATTCGACATCAATATAAAATATGTTACTCAAACAACGAACATCGTAATACCAAAATGGATTGTAAAATACTGTAAAGACTCTAACATAATTTTATTGTTTGAAAGTGAAAGAAAGTACCAGGAACCATATAGTCAGAATAACAGTGAAGTGAACACACATAATAGAAATTCATACAAAGACATTACGAACCAAAAGGGAAGAACATGAAGACTCATCCGTACTCACGATCAAAAGAAAAACCATAGAAAAACATCGGTACTAACATGCCGCAACATGTTACGAAAACCAAAGGATATATAAAGAACGGAGTAATAATCCGCACTAATATGTTAGGAACAATTAGTGCTTAAAAGAAAATTTTGATACTCATACGAGTAATCAATGCAACGAATGAACCAATTAAACGTACCTATATCCAAAGAAATAGATCCGAACAACCAATATACATTAAGACGCCAAATAGGAAAGATAGGACATTCGTACTAACATGGTACGAGCAAGGGATGCTAAACTTAGAGTTAGAAATCCTATATCCGAGCGAATATTAAGGCACGGAACAAACTCAATAATCATAAATAATAGTTAGCGCAAATAATAGGTATCCGGGGGCATCCGCAAGCGATAGATAGAGGGACAACCTTATTAACTTCATAACTCTTCATATTCAAAACCGCACATAATAGCAACAATTACCACTACCTAAACAGCAAACACCGATCGATGCTATCATGGTCACAAGTTTACGTGTGTGATGCACTTTATAATTATGTTCGGCCACCATAAATTATAAGTGCGTCCTTTCACACGTTTACTTGCTTCCAAGAGTACACATATTAATGATAACACACATATATGCACATATACCATATTGCACATCTTAAACCACTCCAATATAACACAAAAACGATGCTCCATCAAAGCAATATTTATTTATATAAAGATAAATCGAAAACAATAGAAAGAAAATGAAGGTCTCGAAGCGCCAAAAAATATGTAATATCCAAAAGAAAATGACGAGATAAACTTATGTTGGGCCTCGCTTGGGTTTGAATTTGCTTTCACAAGAGTCACTGACTCCGCGGGTCCAGGCCTGCTACGAGCATCCGACAAGAGATCTGAGTCGGCCTCCTCCTCTGACTCTTCTAACTACGCTTCCTCCTTGTGACAACTGTGCCTTAAGCAGGTTAGTCAAACCGTTAGTATTGACTTGAAAATCATTATGTGCTATATAATTATGTGTTTATGTGATCTTATATGAGTTTGGCTACCAATCCATGGAGCGTGATCGTCTCATTGTGATTGAGTTTATGGTTGTTATGGGCATTTCATTTTGTTCACATTTTAGTGACAATGAAAATGATGGTATAATTCTATGTGTGTACGTATTTATATGTATATGTATATATATTTATATCTTTAAGTGTTAGTAGTTAGTAAAAATTAAAAGTTTAGTTTAGAAAATAGAGAAATTAGAACTTAGTTTTATTAAGTTAGTAAAATAAAATTAGAAATTAAATTTATTTATAGTTATTTAATTTAGTTTTAATTTAAAAGGTTTAAAGATAAATAAAAGGTTTTCTCTAAAAATGTCAAAATTAAAGGTTTATTATGTAAATAATAAAAAAATATATAAAAATAAATATATAGAGGTGTTTGGCCGCCGGTTTTGGGAAGGAAAAGGGAAAAAGGAAACAAAGTTTTAAACCAAATCAAATTCTAATTTGTATTTATCTCAAGCACAATTGTAAAACCTATAAATACCAAAATCCTTCTCCCCTCCCTCTCCCTTTTGTTCGACCGGCCAAGACCAAGAATAATTTTTTTTATCAAGAATCAAGTGGTGATTTTGTGTATCAAAATCAAGGTTTTAGGTATGTTCATAAACCCTAATTGTTTTAATTCATGTAACAATAAAGTGATGGATAAATTAGGGTTTCATAAAACCTGTAAATTAATGATGTTAGACTAATTAGGGGTGATTAGTGATGAATTATAAGCATGTTGGTGAGATCGGTTAGGGTTAGATCACGTTAATTTATGATTTAGGGTTTGACAGATTTTAGGGCAGTGTTCAACTGAAGTTATCTTAATGATAAAAACGTTTTTCTTTATGAATCTTGTTGGATCCCTTACTGAATAGATCTTGAACCTTTAGCTTGCAAAGGGTTTGTTATTTTAGATAAATCCAAAGCAACAATAATGAAACACTGATTGAACACTATTGATTATGCGGAAACTAATCAACAATGCTAAGAAGAACAATATTAAGTAAACACATGAGATCTTCTATCAAACTCACACTTTATATTATAACTTGAATCGTACTAGGTTACAAGCTATGATTGCTAATTTATCTCTATTGATCTATCTCTATTAACCATGCCTAGGGTTCCTTTTATACACCAAGGAAAACCCTAATGGGCTTACAAAACGCGTGAGGAGATAATGATAATTATTCCTAAATTTATAACTCTGCATATATTTAAACAAACATAACTATTATATGCTAGCAGCACTAATTACTACTTTCAGCACTAACTATACTAGTAGTACATAACAATGTACTAGGGCGTACTAACTATACACTAAACATTCTATGACTTAGTCTATTTTCTTTTATTTTCTTAGTAGCACTAAGTCTATCACTAACAAAGCACCAATATTGAACTAGCTGACAGTAGTTGTAATGTTCTTCTAAACCCAACAATCCTCCCTAAACATGATGTTTACTTGTTCAACTTCATGTTCTCTTCTTCTTAGCTTCTTGAACACAAGGGAGTATGTATACAAAACGCTTTACAACCTTTTAAGACTCAACTTTGATTAGCTTCCAGTCTTTAGCAGGCTCTTGGTCTTACATTGTCCATTCTTGGGTAAATTGGTCTAATAGCACTACCAGTTTGTGCTATTTTTGGGGCAAATTGCCTAGCAGTACTAACAGGCCTAGCAGTACTAACAGTATGTACTGCTCTTTTCCCATTTGGCCTAACAGGAATAACCAAACCTGTCCTGGTTAGTACTCCTGATGGGACAAAAGACCTTCTAGCTTGAGGGTATTTCAAATTATTTGAAATTTTTTGTTGATTAACCCTTTTAGCATTATCCCATACTGGTTTGACCACCCTTTGACCAGTATTAACCACAGTTTTCATCTTAGGTTCTGGACTCTTTTTGGCATAAAAATCACAATCTTTGATCAAATGGTCAGTACTTTTACAGACAAAGCAAGCTTTTATTTTCTTAAATCCAATCCCTTCTTTCTGAGAAATTTGACCAATTTTATCAACTCGATTTCTAACTGTGTGAGTCTCATTAGTCTTAACAGGACTAACTGTTTTTACAGCAGACACATCATCCTCATCATCTGAGTTCCAATCCTCAATGATGACTTTGTCTCTGTTAATCTTTGGTTTAGACATAACTGATTCATTGACTGACTTAGGTTTTTCTATGTTTACTTCATTTGTTTTACCTACAGTCTCACTAGTTTTAGATTTACTAGTATCAGTTTTTGACTCAATGATTTTCTTTCTAATGGCATATTCATCTAAACCTGCAAATGATATGTCAGCTCTTGGGGTTAGGAAGTTCCCTGTTATAGGAGGGGGAACAACATGATACCCATCTGCTTTGGAGAACCTATCATTTGCTGGTGTGAGCTCTTCATCACTTGATCTGACCTCAAAAACACTCATACTTATCTCACTATCAGTTTTAGATTTGTTACTCATTTCAT